>JASANG010001516.1:0-84810 GCA_030248215.1 Enoplolaimus lenunculus
TTTAGGCTTAGGTTTATGCTTAGGTTTAGACTTAGGTTTTTAGTAGGGAGTCTCCTGTATTAATTGATATGGGTCAAATTTTAATTCCAGCTGGACTCTGAACCCGGCAGTACTAACCGTTGTTCCTGATCCAAAAAGTGTCAATGCTCCATCCACCAGCAAGCGTTATACTGCTGACAAAAGTCTCGTTAATCAAAAAAATTACATAAAATCAACAAACTTGTCGCATTCGAAGCACCAAAATACAAATGAAAACTGTTGTCAACAAACGCTAGCGGTGAACACCCTTGATTCACTCAAATCAGACAATAACCAAAGTGTACCACAAACACCTTACCTCACAGACTCAGAAGTCCATACCGTTCTGAACAATTCAAATTTAAATCCCCAACGGCAAAACCGCAACGACTCGAGTTCAACATCACAATTGAAATCGATCAATTGTCATGACGCTAATCCGGTCGATCCTGCGGTTACGGTAGCTCCATTATCACACGATTGTACGTCGTTTGACGATTTAACATCGCCCAGTTCGCTGTCAAGTTTGCCATCTGAAATATCGTCAACGTATTCGATCGTAGTTGGTGATTTTGTAAAAGTCTGTCCGGATACTGAAAAGTTGGAACGGCTCCAACAAGGTCATGGTGGCTGGACGGTTGCAATGAATCAAGTAAATATATTTCAAGTATTATTGCATTCCACAGGTCAGTTTTATATTCAATCAAACCGGTAAGGATGTCGCTATACTTGTCGTTGTGTCACCGACCATCGCCTGTGTCGGCGACCGTCAACGTGCGGTATTTAGAGTGACGTCATTTTTGCACCATACCGCACGGTGACGTATGCTGACGGAGACGGCGTCGGATGCCATTTAAAATTTTTAAAACGATTGACATCATCCGAAACGTTGAAACTCACAAATAGCGAGTAAACAACAGTAAAATGCCAAAAAGATATAAATTGTTTTCGCTTCATTTATGGTTAATTTTACTTATCACTTCAGCGTTACGGCCAATGTAAAAAACAGGGGCGAAATAGTATTATAAGCATTTTCTTAAGCCTAAGCCTAAGCCTAAGCGTTGAACATATTCCTAAGCCCAAGTTCAAGCCTAAGCCAAGTTAAAAAATTAGTCTAAAGCTTAAGCTTTACTCTATTCCAGTCCCGCAGAAAAACGGTCCGCCCTTGATCTTTACATGGGCCAGCGTTACATAGAATGTATCTGCAGCTAAAGATAACAGAGGGATCCTAATTTATACTTCGAAATGTTTGACAAATTCATGAAAAGACAGCTCTACGTGCTGTAGAATAGCCTGCAGAGGTGGAAAAAATAAGCCTTGGTCTTCGCCTCCGAAAACCAAATCATGGCTGCTGCCTTGAAAGGCGCAGTTGTGGTGTCATACGTTCAAAGGTGATTGGCCAACATCTAAAGCCGTGTTCGATCTAAAGGTGAATAGCTCGTTATTGTAGAGGTCACCAAAAACAATAGGTGGCACGTTGTATCTTGATGGCGGTATCCGCCTTGTTCATCTTAACGATCGCTGTGGTCAAACTGGCCCATGTTACTTTAAGAGGCGTCCAGGTTTCTGGTGGTTCTATAAAAGAGTAGGTTTAGATTCTGGATTATATTTTTGCTTAGGCTTAGGCTTAGGCTTAGGAACTCATTTTTGCAACACTTAGACTTAAGCTTAGGCTTAGGCTTTAGAGACACATTTTTGGCAACGCTTAGGCTTAGGCTTAGGAATGCGCTTAATGTACTGTTACGCCCCCTTAAAGCGTAACATTAGCCCCGTCAAACTTAGCATCTCAGGCACAAAATGAAATGATGCGGACAGATTTTTGGTCATATTTTTTCAAGCATTTCAGTATTTTTTAACTAAAATCGTAGTATGCAGTTTTAGACAATAGGAAAAGTTGGTCGAGTTGAACACGTTTATCAAGACGGCGATGTTAAAGTTGAAGTTTGTGGCCGAGTGTGGATTTTTAATCCTGTCGCGTTGACGAAACTGTCAGATACACGCGAGTTTTGTGCAATTTCTGCCAACGGTGCGTTTGCATAATTCATAGTTAAAGGGGTCAATATTCTTCTAATTTTCTTTATTAAACCAGACCTGCAAACAATAATGCTTGTCTGCTAAAAATTAAAGTCAACATAAAAAAGATAAATTCTACGCCACGTTTCGAGGACGGCTTTGTTACAGGAAGATAAGGCATTGTAAATGCCAAATAAGTTGTGCAATAAAAATCGCGATGCAAATTGTTTATATGAAGCTAACACAGGCACCTAGCCAGCTCACCTTGCTAGGGGGTTAAAAAATTTTCAGGACGGTCATTTTAAAGGTTTTCAATGACTTACACGCAAGGTTTAAAATCTTCTAGGAGGGGTCAAGATTTTTCCATGGAAGGCTGAGCCCCTCCTGCCCCCCTTTGGCTACGGGCCCGAGCTTCACTATGCGTTTTTAGCAAAAAGCTAAAAAATATGGGCGCAGATATACAAGAATTTACAAGATAGTTTTCGGCTTCGGTGCAATTTTTAATGCAAAAATACCGAAATGTTGGCCATAAAACTCACTAAAATTTTAGGCTTAAAAATACAAAATTCTTTCCTTTCCTAATGAATAAAACCCGGATCCGCTACTGATTGTTCTATTTTAGATGCATACTTTACTTTAAGGCATAAAACTGTTTGTATAGTTTAACGTCCAGCTACGATCTGAAAATTATTAGCCGGCCTACAACTGACGTAATTAAAGCTGGAATTCTACACATACGTATTTTGGGCAACTTTCCAGTATTTAACTACGTTTACAATATTTTCTTACAACAGAATTGTGAGTGTTCTATGAAAACAAAATTTGCATACAGACTGTTGTACATTCGCTAACTTTTACTTATTGCGTAAAGCTGGCTGACTCGTAAATACAATATTCTTCAACAGAGCCAGTGTCCACGGTACTGTAATCGAGAAGTTTTTATCCGCGTTTGCTCGAGTCACATAATGATCATATTGGAGTCAAACTACATTGCAATCTTTATGATGACGTATGTTTTAGAACATGTGACGAATTTGTTGAGAAAATTATTTGAAAATAACACTGGAAATGACGTCAATCAAGAATTGGTCAAAGCAGCTGCCAGTGGTGATGTGAAAAAAGTAGAAAGTATATTGGAAAGTGGAAATGCGGATGTAAGTATTAGCGTCGCTCTTCATACTTTATGATATCATATAAAACACCGACAGAAACCATTCAATTGTTTTGCCAAAAGGTCTTTTAGACTACTTTTAGTAGAAAAAATTATAGAAGATTGAAACCTTTAATGACTATCGCATGTATTAACCATCCTACCGTAATAAGATACGGTTTTGTGTAAAACAGAGGGTCAATATTCTCAAAATGTGTGTAGCAACTATCATTAGTTAATATGCTTTCAAACTCGCTAACTATTGCTGTTGCTGAGCTCAAAATTGGTGCAGGCGTAGAACAAATTAAATGCAACGAATGTGCTGAATTTTGAGCCCCAGTGTTCACTTGTTTGAACGTTTAGGTACTACACAGATTTGAGAATACGGGCTTTCGGTATTGGCTGATATGCATTGTTTGGACTCAGTTCTTGTGTAAACCTTCGCGTTATTCCCTAGTAATTTTTTTGTATGATATCTTCTATCAACTATGCAGTTGTCTTGCTATATATAAAAACGAACAGTTTCTTCTGTTATTCCCTTTAGTATAAACAAGAGTGGATGATGTATACTTCAACAAGAGTATGCAACTGGGTACATTCTGTGTAGAAAAGGATGTACTTATATACGCGGCACGCGTTGCGTTTTTAGCCTACTCTTCTTTATTTAGAGGAGGGTACAACCTGTGCGAACCATGGCGCTTTTTGAATATCCGGAATCAAAAATTGTTCCGCTTATAGTTTAATTTAGCGTTATTGCATGTGACAATGACCCCCCTCTAAACCAGGGTGGAGGTCGACAAAAACGCAACGCCGGCTGGTACATTCTGTACCACGCGAAACCCCCGAGAGTTGCACACTCTTGTATTATGCACTCTTGGTGACAAAAGTCATTGATTAACGTAATTCTCATGGTCTGTATAGTTTTAGATTGATGCTACGTATGCTGGACATACGGCAATTCATGCAGCAGCGCAAAATGGTCACGTTAAAGTATTGAGTGCACTCCTTCGCAACGGTGCGAACATAGAAGCTGAGGTAAAAATTGAACAAATCGTTTGTAAGCATTTTCTTCAAAGTAGTTCTATTTTATATCACGATTATGCTGGCAGAAATTTTTTTACATTTCTATTTTGTGTCAATTTCGGAAAATTGGCCAATCTACAGAACAGGCGCGGAACATTCTCGACCCTTTGCCGTTGAGAACCCGTGAGGTGGCAAACGCTCCGATAGCTTTTCTCGTGCTTGCGTCGGCACTGCTTCAACTTTGTTTCCCGTTCTAGAGGCCCAAGTTGACACGTTAGCTTGAAATTACATATTTGGTGAAATAAAAAAATATTCATTCGTAAAAATGGGTTCGGTGGCATCAAAATGAATTTGCATCGACAAATCGATTCAGTTTTTTAGGACCGAGATGGAGATCGCGCTGTACATCACGCAGCGTTTGGCGACGAACCGGAAATTATTCAGCAATTGTCGCATGCCAGAGCAGATGTTAATGTTCGCAACAAACGATATCAAACTGCGTTGCATATTGCAGTGAACAAAGGTCATTTCGCATCATTACAGCAGCTACTTCGCGTTGGAGCATTGTGCAATCTTCAAGTAAGTAATTAATACGCTGATATCGGTTTAGCAATACCACCGCGTAAGTCTAAGCGTTGCAAAAGTGTGTCTCTAAGCCTAAGCCTAAGCCTAGTTTAATATATTTAATGGAAAAAATGTCATGGCTTCTTGTTCGTTTCGCTGGCGAGTTTTTTAAAAACACTCTTCGTCTTATGCTTGTCTTTTGACTCTTAATTGTCCATCAAAGCTCGATACACTGTAGAAAACATTGGTGAGTCAAATTGATTCTATGCGAAGTTTTCTTTTCGGGACTACACAAATTGAGTCAAAATTCGACTGCGCCAGAGTCAAATTCGATTCACTGAGTCACCCGTTTGGCTTTGGCGCAGTCGAATTTGATTCAATTTGTGTAGTCCCGAAAGCTTGGGTTGTGAACCTTGCCGACGAACCAAGACCGAAAGCTAAAAAGTTTGTTTAGGACATCGACGGCGATACGGCACTTCACGACGCGGTTACTAACAAACGATACGATATGATAACGGCCCTGTTGGATTATGGCGCAGATCCAATGGTGATTAATTCGAACGGGTTCAATGTCATACAGTATGCCGCCCTTCGTGGAAAGAACAGGTATACCTACATAAACGATGAACGTGCCATCTACGCTGAGAATATACGACCATTCGTCGACCGACAACTTATCGCCCAACAGTGTCGAAAAACGTGTAAATAAGTCTAATCTTGAAACGTAATCCAAAACCTTACCGGTAGCCTAAACATAATGACCGAGGACGAATTGTCAAGTTGATGAAATTTCAGATTTAAAGTTGTCGGTCGACGAGTTGTCGGGTTGACAAACTGTCGTGATACAAACATATAAATCGCCAATGAAACATACCTGTAGCCAGCTTCAGCACTGAAAGTCAAAACATTTAACAAAATGAACAAGGAATATTAATCCAGCTATTACATGGGGGGTGGTTGTCGGAAGACTAAAGAATTAGTGGAAAGTTCGAAATTTATAAATTTATAACAAACAGGATTACATTACATTATGTTAGAGCATTTAATACTTTCTTTCTAGAGCCTTTGGCCAATGTTACATTAAGGGGCGTAACAGTAGATTAAGGTTATTGCTAAGCGGAAGCCTAAGCGTAAGCGTTGCACAAATGTGTTCCTAAGCCTAAGCCTAAGCCAAAGCAAAAAATGTAATCAAGAGTCTAAACCCACTCTTTTATAGACCTATCAGAAACCTGGACGTCGCTTAAAGTAACATGGGCCAAGCATTTAATACTTACTTTCAGGGCGTTATTGATATTAACATCACGGCTATCGCAACCGAGACTAATCAACGAGAAGAAAGATGACGGATATACTGCGTTGCATTTAGCAGCGTTGAATGACCACTTGGAAACTGTGGAAACATTGTTGTGTAACGTAAGCAATTTGACCCTGGGTACCTTGATTAGAAAACATTCCATTCGGCCAAGTGTCAAATTTGACATAAATTATTTCCTTTGTCAACCAGAATATAGGATGATACATGCGGTCCCGAAATTTGTCAGGAAACGAGTAAGATAGCATAGGATTTTGGGTCATTGTAAGCAACAGGGCGGGACAGTATTTTAAGCATGTTCCTAAGCCTAAGCGTAAGAATGAGCATATTCCTAAGCCTAAGCATAAGCCTAAGCCTAAGCCTAAGCCAAGCAAAAAAATTAGTCAAAAGCTTAAGCTAACTCTGTTCAAGTCCCACAGAAAAACGTTTCGCCCCTGATCTTTGCATGGGCCTGATTCTGTATTACTTGCTGGATTATACAGGTTCAAAATATTTTCACTGATTTATAAAACTTTTGCGTATTACTAGTGTTGACCGAACGAGCTGTTTGCCGAATAATAGTAAACCAAAACAGGTTTACCATATGACATTGTTTAACCTGTTGGACTATGCCCTACAAATCCTTAGCCAGCTCAGTTTGCTAGGGAGGAAACTTTGCCTGAACGGCGTGCATTGCTTTCATACTTTTTACAGCGAGTTGACTATGCCCTACAAATCCTTAGCCAGCTCAGTTTGCTAGGGAGGAAACTTTGCCTGAACGGCGTGCATTGCTTTCATACTTTTTACAGCGAGTTGACTATGCCCTACAAATCCTTAGCCAGCTCAGTTTGCTAGGGAGGAAACTTTGCCTGAACGGCGTGCATTGGTTACATACGTTTTACAGCGGGGCTGATTTTTATAGGGCTTTTTCAAAAGTTGCCCCGTGAGTAAAAAACGTATGTGCTAACAAAATCCGCATTCAGTTGAAATTAGGTTTTCACTTTGTTAGTTTTTCAAACTCGCGAACTCCGGCAGTTGCGGAGCAGATCTCTAAATTTACACCGACGTTAGGCAAATCATATCTGCACAATAGATTGCTTTTCGGAACTCGGCATTCGCTGATTGGAAAATTGCAAGACGTATAACCAACTGGGGCTCATGTAAAGATCAGGGGCGGAACATGTTTCTGTGGGACCAGAAAAGAGTAAGCTTAAGCTTTAGACTAATTTTTTTGCTTGGCTTAGGCTTCGGCTTAGGCTTAGGCTTAGTACTATGCTTATTCTTACGCTTAGGCTTAGGCTTACGCTTAGGCTTACGCTTAGGCTTAGACTTAGGCTTAGGCTTAGGCTTAGGACTATGCTTATTCTTACGCTTAGCCTTAGGCTTACGCTTAGGCTTAGGCTTTGGAATATGCTTATAATACTGTTCCGCCTCTGTTCTTTACATTGGCCCCAACTGGTGATATGGGCAACACACGTTTGAGAATAGTAAAACTGGTTCAGATGCTAAGCATACAATTGACTTTTTACTCAATATATGTCAATTTAACACATAATTTGGTTCTCATGGACCTTGTCACCCCGTAAATGCCCTTAATGTAAAATTCCCCACAGAACAAAATTGCTCTCGTAGACAATCTCCTATTGCAACAGTTTCTAGGTGTCGTTAGTTGCACTGGAAAGGACTGATGGAATAAGTTGCGTTTTTGGACATTACAATGTTTAAAAGTGTAAGTCACCACCGACTGGCGTCAATTGCCAAAATTAAAATTTTTTAGGCAAACATTGCCAAAGACATTCAGAATAGCAACAGACAGACTGCGCTTCATTTAGCTGTTGAACAAGAACATACTGAAGTTGTAAGAGTAAGTTTAGCAGATTGCATTTTTACATTTTCGGCGCCGTACGGGTGACGGACAGCACCGAACGTCAACTAAAGTACAGCGTAACCCATAGCTTCTACGCACAAAAATTGTCTTAAAATTTCAAGCACTTTATATTACTAAATTGTTTGAGACTATGAATTTATGATTTTCAAACTAAAACCGTCTTTACAACTCAGAAATTTGTGTCTGAAATGTTTAACTTGTCAATTTTTGATATTCGAGATATATCAATTTTACGAATGTCAAAAAGGTAAATATTTACATTTTAACAAATTGATGTTTTTTGTATTTTAGAACATTTTAAAAGCAAGAGTGTATGATACAACAGTGTGCAATTCTTTGGGTTCCGCATGGTAGAAAATCCGACCCCCCTTTGTTTAGAGGGGTGTCGCTGTCACATGCTACAACACTAAATTAAATTATTTAGCAGAGCCATTTGTTGCCGGATACATAAAATGTCACTTGTTCGCACAGGTTGTTGTAGCCTCCTGTAAATAAGGGGGGTAGGCCAAAAACGCAACACGTGCCGGGTACATTCCTTTCTACAAAGAATGTACCCAGTTGCAATACTCTTGATAGTATGCATCATCTACTCTTGATACAAGCAACTTTGAAATTTATTTAGCAGAGCAATTTGTTGCCGGATACATAAAGTGTCAATTGTTCGCACAGGTTGTTGTAGCCTCCTCTAAATAAGGGGGTAGGCCAAAAACGCGACATGTGCCGGGTACATTTTTTTCTACAAAGAATGTACCCAGTTGCAATACTCTTGATAGTATGCATCATCTACTCTTGATACAAGCAACTTTGAAGTATTTTACAGTCCAAACAGTTTCTCAGAAGCTTCACCATAATGTGATAAGAAAACTGGCCCACGTATAGAACAGGGCCGGATCGTTTTCCGCAGGTGCTATAATAAAGTCAGTTTAAGCTTTAGACTAATTTTTTTGCTTAGGCTTATGCTAAGGCTTTAGGAATAAGCTCATTCATACGCTTAGGGTTAGGCTTAGGCTTAGTAATATGATTATACTACTATTCCGGCCCTGTTCTATACATGCGCCAGAGACCTAATGGCATATATTCGAGAAATGACAATAAACACACAAAAAACGAAAGAATAAAATAACGTTTTATTTTAATCTTTTCTATAATAAGTCAAAAGTCTTAAAACCATTAATTGATAAACACGAGTGG
Organism: Enoplolaimus lenunculus; assembly: GCA_030248215.1. Lineage (NCBI taxonomy): Eukaryota > Metazoa > Nematoda > Enoplea > Enoplida > Thoracostomopsidae > Enoplolaimus > Enoplolaimus lenunculus. The sequence continues at coordinate 9,139 of JASANG010001516.1, forward strand.
AAATTGTTAATTTACTCAACAGTCGCATTTATTTCACTATTCAGAATTGTGTTGTTTTGAATTTGTAGGTACTCATACAACACAAGGCAAACGTGAACATTCCAGACAAGGATGGTGATACTCCGTTGCACGAAGCATTACGACGTTACACTTTACAACAGTTGCGTCAGTTGCAAAATGTGAACGATGTCAAACAGGTACGTTCACCGGGACGTCTCGGATCACAGGCAGATAACTTTTACCCAATAGATCCGTTTCACCAGACCAGGTCTCGCTTTTAATTGTAAATGGATTTAAATTACTTTTTGTATTCAGAACAATGTGGTATCAAAATAAGCCACGGTAAGCATATTATTATTTTATTTCGTTTTTGGCTGAAAAGCTTGTTTGAACCGATATCTTGCATTGTTTATTATAAATTGACAAATAAGAGTATTTTTCGTAAAAGTTTACGGTTTAATTGCAATAGAAACGCTTTGGCTACTAGTTGTCGTTGTATAAATTTCAGTTAAATAAAATTTACAGTCGTTACATATGCTACACTTTAAAACAATGGTGAATCAAATTGATTCTGTCCGAAATACATTGTACGGGACTACACAAAATGAGTCTAATTCGACTCCGCCGGAGTCGAACGTGCGACTCTGTGAGTTGAATTTGAGTCTGGTTCAGTCGAATTTGATTCAGTTTGTGTAGTCCAGTAGATCATAGTTCGGAGAGAGTCAGTTTGACTCGCCATTTTTTGCAGTATGCAGTTGCGACTCTTGTACACTTTGTCTCACATTTTTCGAAATTTTCTGATGTCAGATCACTTAGGTTTAGGGTCGTGCTTAGCTTTTAAGCTTGAAGTCGGAGTGTGCGAGTTTCGATGATGGAAATATAACAGAGTGTTTTTGTAATTTAAACTTCTGAACTCGGTGTCACAGTGTTATTTAGCTATTAAATCTAAATTCTAAGCTTCACTGTAAACCCTGGGGCTCGTAGCCAGCTTCAAATAAGAAGGATTCTGGCCCTTTATAGAACAGCTTCAACCGCTCTTGCAAGTCAAACCTTTGTATGCCTTTCCACGAACTTTTTAGCCCACTTTAGCACGTTGAGCTGGCTACGATCCTGCACTAGCGGTTTATAGTAACAAATACATGAGCGGTTTAAAAATTATAAAATCCTATTTTTTTCAGCTGCTAACAAGAAAAGAAGAGCATAACTTCTGTCAGTCCGATTCAGCTCGCATCGCTTTAACTCTGGTGGATGCTGGCGCCGATTTGACTTTGCGAAACAAAAAGAACCAAACGCCGTTAGAACTTTGCCCGGATCCGAATCTGTGCGCGGCAATTGCAAAATGTCGACCGAATTCCGTGCTGTAGGTTGTTTTATGCTTAAATTCTCCAGATTTCTGGGGAAAACCTTTTACCGATTTACAGATACAGTTTTAGGCCCATGTTACTTTAAGGGGTGTCCACGTTTCTGGTGGGTCTATAAAAGTGTACGATTAGATTCCGTATTACATTTTTTGGTTAGGCTCAAGCTTAGAAATACGCTTTAGGCCCATGTTACTTTAAGGGGTGTCCACGTTTCTGGTGGGTCTATAAAAGTGTACGATTAGATTCCGTATTACATTTTTTGGTTAGGCTCAAGCTTAGAAATACGCTCAATCTACTGTTACGCCCCTAAAAGTAACATTGGCCCAATTTTATATGCATGCGAGGATGAATTTGACCTTTTTCTGTGCCAGATTATTTTCTATTATTGAACCAGAAACATTGATAATATCAAGAGTGGATCATTACAAGAGTGTGCAACTCTTGGGGTCCCGCATGGTAGAAAATGTAATACCGAGCGTTGCGTTTTTAGCCGACCCCCCTTGTTTAGAGGGGGCTCGCTATCACATGAATACCCCTAAATTAAACTATAAGGAGAGCATGTTTGATGCCGCACACATAAAGTACCATGGTTCGAACCGGTTGTACCTCCACTAAATAAACGGGGCAAAAACACAACGCGTGCCGGGTACATTCTTTTGTTAATAACAGAATGTGCCCACTTGCACACTCTTGTAGAAAGAGTCATACTCGGCTCTTGACCAGTCGTAGTGGGACTACATTTATTGAGCGAAGCTCGAACACACGTAAGCAGTTAAGGTAATATGCAAATTAGTTATTAGCTAACTATTCATTTATCGGTTTTGGACGTTTGTAATCAATTTCCTCGGATTCCTCGCACCCAAAAACCCCTCAGCCACCCTAATAATTATTGGAATAATTTAAAAAGTCCTAATTTTGTCTCATCATATAAGCAAATATGCAAATTATCTATTAGCTAACTATTCGATTATGGCCTTTAAAGGTTTGTAGACAATTTATTCAGATTGCACGCACCCGAAAATTCATTATTGCTGAATTTAGATTGCTTGTAACCCTATTAATTAGTGAAACATTGTAAAAACGCCTAATTTAGGCTTATCAACTATGCTTATATGCAAATTATCTATCAGCTAACTACTCAATTATTGGCTTTAGACGTTTGTAAACAGTTTATTCAGATTCCTCGCACCTTAAAATCCTTTAGTGCTGAACTTATATTGCTTTGAACCTTAATAATTATTGAAATAATTTAAAAAGTCCTAATTTTGCCTGGTCAATTAAGCTAATATGCAAATTAGCTATTAGCTAACTATTCAATTATCGGTTTTGGAGGATTGCAAACAATTTATTCAAATTCCTCGCGCCTAAAAACCCTTTAGTGCTGAAATTATATTGCTTTTAACCTTAATAATTAGTGAAATATTGTAAAAAGTCCTAATTTAGGCTTATAAACTATGCTAATATGCAAATTATCTATTAGCAAACTGCTCAATTATCCGTTTTGGAGATTTCTAAACAGTCTACGTAGATTCCTCGCACCCAAAAACTCTTTAATGCTAAAATTAGATTGCTTCTAACTGTAATAATTAGTGAAATATTGTGGAAAGTCCTAATTTAGGTTAATTTAATTATGCAAATTAGCCTGCAGCTAATAAACGGCTTAAACTTTCAAACCCCAATGCGAGGTTAACACCCCAGGATAATTGGCTTTCAAACAAAAAAAAGTTTATCAAAATCGGTTCAGTCGTTCCTGAGATTCTTTTCGGACGGTCAGACGGACAGACGGACAGACGGACAGAAGGACAGACGGACGGACGGACATCCACCTTTCGACCCCCAAGTACAAAACATAAAACGCTTCGCGAAACTCCGAGCTTCGCTCGGAGTTTCGCTTCGCTCAATAATATTAATTGTCCGTGCACCTTGGTTTAAGTTTTAGAAATTCGATATCCTTTTGACCCTTTTTTCGAAAACAGTATTGGCAAAAAGGTGTCATCACCATTTCCCACATACTGGGCGCAACTCAAAAACTGGATAACGCGTCAGACAGACAGACCTTTCTTTTGAACCTCGGGGCATTTATAGCTTTAAATATTGTTGTTTGTGTGGCATAATGTTTCATAGATGCCTATATAAACACGCTAGCTTCTTTTATTACCTTTTCTGAAACTTTCGATTCAATCAAACCAAAACTTTCAATAAAAAAAGTAAAACAAATATTAACCGTACATTGCTAGCCTGCACTGTTTTAGTTTAGTATACTTGGAGCTTTCGTTGATGCTATTATATTTTAGAGTTGAAAAAAGAAAAACGCAGCCAGTACCGCCTGATACGGCCAAATCTGATGAATACGAGCAAAACTTTATTCAACAACAACAACAGCAGCAGCAGCAACAACAACAACAACAACAACAACCAAAACAACAAAAACAACAACGGCAGTGTGCACCAACGAATCTTGCACAGGTAAGATTTACTCGCGTATTGGAGGAAATATGTTACATTCTGATATCTGGTAAACTTGCAATCAAACAGCGGCGTTCAGCGCCACATATGACAGGAACAACTTAGAAGAAATGAGTAAAATAGGCCAGGAACCAGAGGCCAGAGAAATTGTTCATTTAAGCGAAAAATTTTCAGTTTACTATCTATAAGCCCTTCTCACATTGAGTTGCCCATGGGCAACTCAGCGCAGTGTATATACGTTACATAATATATATTGCACAGTGTTTAACAATTGCAACACGTGTAAATAGTACTAAATCACCACAAGACGTGCGAGCCCCCTGGGCTCGAGCGTCAAGCTCCTATAGCTGAGTGGTGATGGTATACACCTCCCACTGCAGTCACTGGAGTTCAAATCCGAGCATAAAAGTAGGTCTCAGTTGAAATTGAAAATATTCATGTGATAAAGGGTTAATAGTCGCAATGTTTCTTCTCCAGTAAAGAACTGAAACAAATTTAAGGTGCGTGTTCTTTCCATAATTAGGTATATTTCAACAGCTGTAATAATCCTGTGACAATGGGTGTGAACAGTCTGCCCCGTATGGATTCTCAGCAGTCATTGTTAAGTTAAGCCATGTCATTCTCACATGGCAATTTTTGCAGCGAAAACTCGCAAAAGCGACTTGCATAACGGTAAGCTTTGTAGTGAATTTTTGAATAGCACTGGCATCCGCAAGTTTCGGCTACAAGTTTGTCGCTGCCAAATAGTTTGGTCGTGTAAGTTACAACTGCAAAAGTTAGTTTTGTGAAAAAATTTGCGCCTTCAAATGCATCTGCGCGTTCTTGCTGCAAAAACTTGCACGTGTGAATCAGGCTTAACTGATAAAATCATTGTTTATATTTTAACTGATTAACAGCCAGTCTACGAGGGTTATTCCGTATGTATTTGATAAAATTAAACGTTCCTAAACAGTCAGCAATAATCAAACCAAACGATTTCCAGGCAGCATTCAGCCCAAACCGGTTCAGAATCTGTGACAAACTTGACCCTCTGTCTCCAACCAAAACTTGTCCGGCCAAAATTGAAAAACACAATTTAAATAATTCAAACACAAATCTGTCGACACGAGTCAATTCTTCGCACACCGTCATTGTGAACAGCGGTCGTGTGCAAAATTCCATTCAAAGCATCGAACAACCGTTACGTGCTGCTGAAAACCATGACGGCACGACACAGGACTACTCTGATCCAGCCTCATCGAAAACAGCAAACCCTGACCAATCGCATAAGGACTTACACGTCAAAACAGCAGCGACGGTGAACGAAGGAAACAAAATCACAGCGAATAAAGTTCAAAGATCGGCCGCTAACAACAACTCACTTACGATCATTACAAGCCAGCTTCAAAACTGCGTTAATCAGCAAAGCAACCAAATGAACAATATTTCGAAGGATGTTCGTTGTGCCAAACATCAATCAGAGACATTTGGTTCAAATCCGAATCAGCGTGGATCAGATTCAAGAAACAGTCCTGGTGGTAATTGTCACAAAACATTGTCAGAAACTCGCAAAAACGTTGCGACGTCCAACTTTGTGACTGACCGCACTGAGATCGATAATTCAGACGAAACGAAGGAACAGGTTAATAGCTGGTTGTACTACACTCAATTTAAAATGTCATGAAATTCTAAAAACGTTGTATGTTTTAAAACTTTAAAACTGTGTTCATTTAAAAATTCTCAGCAGTTTTAAGATGCCCAAACATTATTGCATTTTTAAATTATTTTTTCTTGAATTTATCATCTTCAAGAAATTATTGAGCGAAGATGGGAGTTTCGCGAAGCGTTTTCTATTTTGTGATCGGCGGTCGAAAGGTGGATGTCCGTCCGGCGGTCCGAATAGAATCTCAGGAACCGATGAATCGATTTTGACAAAATTTTTTTGTTTGAAAGCTTGTCATCCTTGAGTGGTAACCTCGCATTGTTGTTTTAAATTTTAACCAATCGTTTATTAGTTACAGGCTAATTTTCATAATTGGTTGAACATAGATTGGGACTTTTAATATTACACAATTTATTACGGTTACTAGGTACGTAATTTCAATACTAAAGGGTTTTTTGACGCGAGCAATCTGAATCAATTGTCTACAAAGCTTCAAAACCGATAATTGAATAGTTAGCTAATTACTAATTTGCAAATTAGCTTAAATACTTAACTGTGTTCGTAATTGTTTTATGTGCAGGAAAGAATGCATACTGCCAATAATTCCAATCCATATAAACAGTGCAAGTTTGACCATATTAATATAGGTCTTATCATAAAATTTTCGGTCAATGTTACTTTTAGGGGCGTTTACAGTAGCTTAAGCGTATTCTTAAGCCTAAGCCTAAGCCTAAGCGTTGCAAAAATGTGTTCCTAAGCCTAAGCTTAAGCCTAAGCGTTACAAAAATGAGTTCGTAAGCGTAAGCCTACGCAAAAAAATGTAATCTAGAATCTAAACCTACTCTTTTGTAGGCCCGCCAGAAACCGGGACGCCCCTTAACGTAACATGTGCCAAAGTTTTGAGTTAAATTAGCAAAAAATTTGCCGCTAAGCTTTTCGCGTTTTTGCTTGATCCTATAAGTTTATTCTTTTTATATTCAAGGCAATTTGTCCTGTATGCTTAGACCGATACAAAAACATGATGTTCGCCTGTGGTCACCAAACGTGTCAACAGTGTGGAGACCGGATGGACGAGTGTCCAATATGTCGAAAAAAGATTGATAAACGAACACTAGTAAATGACTATTAGAATGCAGTTAAGGTGTTAAAAACATAACCGGTAAATAAAATGCGTTACTTGAGATGCGACAAATATCATGCACTATGCAGTGGCACAAATAAGAGGGGGAGACGGATACTTATTTTTCGTCTCCTGAGGGTGCCCCCGTCGCTATTTGGATCCGGACTGTTATTTATTTAACATTAATAGCATCAGTTATTTGAACAAGACTCCTTTAAAATTACTGCCAGTTAATGGTTTAAGTTTAATGCTTTAGCAATGTTGTTATGCAGCTGCGAATATACGTAGATGACATTCAGAGTGCAACTGCTACCGGAAGTGAAAAATACCGAAGCCGTAGGTGAACAGTATCTGACAGAGCTCTAGGTGATGCGAAACTATGTAGTTATAAATGTTTAATTTGCTATATTTTAGCAATATCTGTAAGGTGCAGGGTGCAACCTGAGGTCTGACTTCGGCTCCAGCTCCGGCAGAAAAACGGCCTTCGTCTCCGGTAGAATTTTTGCCGGAGGTTCCGACGTTTTCGGTAGTAAAATTTTGCATAAATTTGCAAAATTTATCTGTTCAGCGCGTATCGTTTTTCTTTTGTTCACACTTTTCAGGAAAGAATTTCCGAAATTTCGAAGGAAATTAGCGTAAAAGCAAACAACTTAACAACATATTGCAGATATTGGCTAAAATTAACTAATTAATCATCATTTTTACTACCTCCTTTCGCCTCACTTCCGGCAAGTTTCGTTGACCTCCGGCTCCGGCATTTTTCACCTCCGGTTGCACCCTGGTATAAGGTGTCAAATCGTTTGGTTTTACGCTTAACTTTTACGAAATTTCAGCAATTTTTCCTCAAATTTGTTGCCAGAAGTTAAAACGAATCGCGCCAAACAGATAACTTTGCAAATCTATGCGAAATTTTGCTACCGAAACTGCCAGAACCTCTGTCAAAATTCTGCTCTAGCCGGAGGTCGATTTTCTGCCAGAGCTAGAGGCAAATCTTCGGTTGTACTTTGGTAACATTATTTTGAGTATTGAATCAAATTCTGTGCTGAACTTATATAACTAGGCTCTCAGGAAGAGTTGAAAACCATTTATGACATCTCGTTAACAAAGATTGACGTTTATGATCTAATTAGTAATTTTGAATCCCATCCATTTACCAGAGGACAACCGGTGGTCTATCTGCGGCTCCGACTCAGTTTTCACCTCCGGTTGCACCCTGCCATTTACGAGCCCTAATTAAGGAAATACATTCCTTATCCCTAAGCCTAAACGCAAGCCTAATGCTAAGCATCAGCTTTGCAGCTCCTAAATACAACCCTAGTCCCCCTGTTTCGTGTTCGGAACGCTTCTACTAAATGCGGGGCTCGTCATTACAACGTTAGTTGATAAAATCTTGTCCAGGTTAATCCGGTGTCTAGTTTAAACAATTTGATTAACCTGCTATCCTCATACAACAAACCGTTAGTACTAGGACATCATACGATATTTAACACATACGAGCATCCCAATATGATCATCCCAAGCGTCTGCTTACTGGAGGCAACGTATTATAAAATTACCGTTGCACACCATATACTAGAATTTAAAAAAATTGAATTTATTGTATTTAGGAAGAAATCATTTACCACTCAGTTCTCTTTCATTAGTACACGAACAATTTAATACAGTGTGCCGAATAATACCGTGATGTGTGGCAGAATTTTGGAATATTAATTTCGCGTACATGTCCCTGGTGTCATTTGACACGTTACTTTTGCCCATGTAAAGATTACTTTTGCCCATGTAAAGATTAGGGGAGGAACGTTGAGACTGCAATAAAGTACGATAAGCTCTAAAATTCGTGTTGACGTCGAACCAACATGGATTACCGTGAACTCCGCATAACATATGCTGACAAGAGTATGCAACTACCAGCTCAAAGACAAACCAACAGCTTAAAACACGTTTTAATTTTTCATAATATAAATACATATTTTAACAATACTGACGTAATAACAATGAACATATTCCGAAGCTTATGTGGTTACATAATTTCACCCTCGTACTATTTGCAAGCAATTGATAGTGAGATGGGTTAACCACGCACCAAAGATTTGCATCCGAAAATCTCGCGTAAAGGTCGCTTTAGTTTTCCTCATATATACTCAGATCCAGAAACTTCTTAGAATTACACAGGTTGGCTATATTGCACATGCTGCAATATAATAAGCAACGCCTCTTATCCACAAAAGGGCTCTGTTAAAAATGTCACCGTTTTGCACGGAAAGTTTATACCTCAAAATAAACATTTTTATCACACTCCACAATACGTTTGCAAAGTCATGCATAGATTCATTTTTCGTTCACACTGCTAATAATGCAAAAGTTAAAAAAAATTGACCACAGTCGCACGCCAGTAGAAATGTGCCAAAAATCATTACGCGGTATTTGTCTGCACTCTGTTTTCGTCAAACCGTGCTTTCGCTTCAACACTAATGCTTTCATACGCAGTCAGCATTTGAGCTCTGCATCTGTCAGCTAAATCAGGCACATCCGATGAATCGCAGTTTAACACGGATATCGGGGGTAATACTTCAACTATCACAGAGCCACCTGAAATTTGTTGTAAACGTGGACCATGTATGAAATGAAGGTTTACCGCTTTTCCGCGAGACTTTGCTTAGGCTTAGGCTTAGGTACAGGGTTATTTTTACGCTTAGGCTTAGGAATATGCTCACACTACTGTTACGGTTATTGTATCATTCTTCTCATAAGGTAAAAAGCAGATTTCTCAGGTGAGAAAGATACAACGTTTAAAAACATGCCCCGGCCATATCCCGGAATTTTTCAGCGAAAATACCCGGAATAGCCGCAATGCGCGCATCCGGAATCAACACTAAGAGTGGCAGCATTTAAAATCAAATACCAACACCCCGATTTTGTTGGCGAACCTACCGGCAATAACCTTAACACATGAACCCGGATGCCCTCTAGGAATAATGCAAACTTAACTTTGCGTTTAGCAAAACGGTAAGTTCAAGCTCAGCAAGAAATTTTTGACGCACAGCGTTACGTGTTACAAATTTTAGGTACCAGATTAAGCCAATCGTAAATATACACTCCAGTATTAATACGTACCGTGATGCCAATAGCGTTCGATTTTGTTGTAAAATGGTTGGTAAGACGAAACTACAACTGGAACCAACGAGACCTAAAACGACAAAACGACTACAAATATTTGATTTTAAAAATATCATTTTAAACCAGACTTTTCAAAACCACAAATTAAAATTATAATAGTAATGCAAAATAATAAATCTGAAGTGCAAAATGAACTATTCAAATCACTTCAACTTTGCACAATTATGGTTTCCTTCCAGTTTAATTCCAGCACAAAAAAAAACGAAAAATTAACTTTTTACCATTAGCCATGTAATACTGTTTTGTCTCTACAAACCTGAGCCTGAACTGCAATATGAAAAGCGCCTTTCTTGAACGTGAGCATTCCTGACTCGTGGTGACGCGTTCCTTCAGGAAAAACCCAAAGCTTAACCTGCAAAAGCTAACTGAAATACGAGGTATTACACAAAACAAAATTCATCAAATCAAAACATAAGCGTAGCTCTTCACTATTAAAAATACACAAACCGTAAGCGAAACGCAAGTGCATAATAAAAATAAGCTATATTTGCCGGCATTTTGTTTAAAACGTTGTCTAGCAAAAAGAAAATTACATTTTTCGAGTGAACTTTGTCCACTACCATATCAACTGTCTCATGTGCTTTCGCTGGATTAAAACGGTCAATAAAAATTACACCACATAGCCAGGCAGCCAAACCAAATGGACCCGCATATAACAATGACTTCTTGGCAAGTGGCGTGCATCTTTCAGGAAATGCGACCATCATGACTGAAAGTATATCAGATTATTACCTCTTCATAAGTTTGCAACTTGCATGATTGCCGTTCTGATATCATATAATATAACCAGTCGTAGTGGGACTACATTCATTGAGCGAAGCTCGAACACACGTAAGCAATTAAGGTAATATGCAAATTAGTTATTAGCTAACTATTCATTTATCGGTTTTGGAGATTTGTAAGCAATTTCCTCGGATTCCTCGCACCCAAAAACCCTTCAGCCGCTCTAATAATTATCGGAATAATTTAAAAAGTCCTAATTTTCTCTGGTCAATTAAGTTAATATGCAAATTAGCTATTAGCTAACTATTCAATTATCGGCTTTGGATGTTTGAAAAGTATTTATTCAAATTCCTCGCATCAAAAAAACCTTTAGTGCTGAAATTATATTGCTTTTAACCTTAATAATTAGTGAAATATTGTAAAAAGTCCTAATTTAGGCTTATAAACTATGCTAATATGCAAATTATCTATTAGCTAACTGCTCAATTATCCGTTTTGGAGATTTGTAAACAGTCTACGCAGATTCCTCGTACCCAAAAACCCTTTAATGCGAAAATTAGATTGCTTCTAACTGTAATAATTAGTGAAATATTATGGAAAGTCCTAATTTAGGCTTAATTAATTATGCAAATTTGCCTGTAGCTAATAAACGGCTTAAAATTGTCAAACCCCAATGCGAGGTTAACACCCCAGGATAATTGGCTTTCAAACAAAAAAGTCTATCAAAATCGGTTCAGCCGTTCCTGATTCTTTTTGGACGGACAGACGGACGGACATCCACCTTTCGACCCCCAAGTACAAAACATAAAACGCTTCGCGAAACTCCGAGCTTCGCTCGGAGTTTCGCTTCGCTCAATAAAATAATTAAGAACAGATAAACACCTAATCATTGATGTTAAAAACAAACTTCAGTGAACCAAAATTTTTTCGAAATACCAATAAATATTTATTTTAACATTTTCAAAGTTAAACACACACGTGACATTGGTTGGTTAAACAACCGGACATTCACCAAAACATATAATGAAACTCTTTCTCGCTTTGAATTATATTATATTCTTACTAATCATATCAAGAGAGCTTTGATGATTAGATACAATGACAAGCGGTTTATCTGATTTTAAGTTGTGCCGACCGCGAACTTCAACATCGATACCGTATATGCTTGTGAAAGACAGAAACAGCTTCCGCACGATCCTAAAAGATACAACCAGTTGAATCTTTATGTATTGCACGTTAGTGTGCAACCGGATATCCAGCACCAGCTCAAGCGTTAAAACATCTGATACCTCAAGCTCCAGTATTATAAGTTACCGGATATTTATGACTGAAAAGTACGCGAATCCTCACTATTATTTACGGCCAAAATTACAACTTAACGTGCCTGGACTCAAGTAAATATCCGGCTGCGGTCGACTATTTTACTATTCGGTTCCGGCTCTAGCTTTTTGGTACGTATACGATCGCACCCAGCACATCACATGATACAAACTATACCAGTCGTAGTGGGACTACATTTATTGAGCGAAGCTCGAACACAAGTAAGCAATTAAGGTAATATGCATATTAGTTATTAGCTTATTCATTTATCGGTTTTGGAGGTTTGTAGGCAATTTCCTCGGATTCCTCGCACTCAAAAACCCCTCAGCCACCCTAATAATTATTGGAATAATTAAAAAAGTCCTAATTTTGTCTCGTCAATTAAGCAAATATGCAAATTATGTATTAGCTAACTATTCGACAATTGCTTTTAAAGGTCTTAAGACAATTTATTCAGATTCCTCGCACCCAAAAACCCACTATTGCTGAAATTAGATTGTTTGTAACCCTAATAATTAGTGAGACATTGTAAAAACGTCTAATTTAGGCTTATCAATTATAGTTATATGCAAATTATCTATTAGCTAACTACTCAATTATCGGTTTTTCGGTTTTAGACGTTTGTAAACAATTTATACAGATTCCTCGCACCAAAAAACCTTCAGTAAACCCTAATAATTATTGAAATAATTTAAAAAGTCCTAATTTTGTCTTGTCAATTAAGCTAATAGCAAATTAGCTATTAGCTAACTATTCAGTTATCGGTTTTGGAGGTTTGTAAACAATTTATTCAGATTCCTCGCCCCCAAAAACCTTCAGTAAACCCTAATATTTATTTAAATATTTAAAAAGTCCTGGTTTTGTCTTGGCAATTAAGGTAATATGTAAATTAGCTATTAACTAACTATTCATGTTTGGTTTGGGATGTTTGTAACCAATTTATTCAAATTTCTCGCATTTAAAAACCCTTCATTGCTGAAATTATATTGCTTTTAACCTTAATAATTAGTGAAATAATGTAAGAAGTCCTAATTTAGGCTTACAAACTGCTAATATGCAATTATCCATTAGTTAACTACTACTCAATTATCAGTTTTGGAGGTTTGTAAACAGTCTACGGAGATTTCTCGCACCCAAAAACTCTTTAATGCTAAAATTAGATTGCTTCTAACTGTAATAATTACTGAAATATTGTGGAAAGTCCTAATTTAGGCTTAATTAATTAATTATGCACATTAGCCTGTAGCTAATAAGCGGCTTAAAATTTTAAAACCGCAATGCGAGGTTAACACCCTAGGATAATTGGCTTTCAAACAAAAAAGTTTATGAAAATCGGTTCAGCCGTTCCTGAGATTCTTTTCGGACGGACAGACGGACGGACGGACATACACCTTTCGACACCCAAGTACAAAACAAAAAACGCTTCGCGAAACACCGAGCTTCGCTCGGAGTTTCGCTTCGCTCAATAAAAACATAGCTCTGCATGACAATCTTTCCACTATTAAACTATATAAATACATAGCACTGCATGACAATCTTTCCACTATTAATAAATTTGCAAATTTTTTGCAATTCTTTTTTATTTATTCTAGAAACCAACCTGCTTGTGCAAATTAAACATCACATAAAACATTCTACAAATCACTGATGATTGTAAGCTTTACATTTATACACGTACTTAAAATTTTGAACATTACATGGCCAAGGTAAGCTCGCAAAACACGTTAGGAGACCAACCAATCCAGCGATGGCGTAAAATACAAGCATTTTCAAAAAATATCGAAACGCGTGAGAAAATCGCCATAACGGAGGACCGAAAGCAGTGATAAAAAACAAAATCCATACGACAAAATCCATCGATGAAGGCTCAATTTACTTATGCTGCACTATACAGTATACATCGTCTAAAATGTCTAGAAAATACACCATTTTTTGTAGTTTTATATTATACAAATTAAGCAAGTCCTGGTTTAGTCAAACAAAAGCATTAACATCATAACATTCGCATCACATTTGACTCTGTTATATAAGCATAGTCTTGTAAATGTTGATCTAAAAACCAAAGTTTTATCTAATTCAAAGTGAAATGTACATCATTATTGCTGAAACTAAAAAGTAATAAGACCAACGAGCGAAGCGCCACGGACACACCAAAATTAATATTTTTAGAAGTTTCATAAACAATGCGGCTGCAAAACTCCATACCCGGATGCTATATTTCTGCTGCTTCAAATTAATATCGGATTACGTTCAGTCATATGGTTGGATGCGTGAGCACTGTGTCACACTGGTTCTCTCTCTCTCGGCTTTCTCTTCCACTACGTATGTCTTTCTTTGATTTCTGTTATCTCAGATAATCTCGAATTTTAAAATACTGATCTTGTCATATACCGGTACCGGTGTTTTAATATTCTTGTCCCAATACCTTAATTTGCGCTATCAACATTGTGTTTTATGGCATTTTTGCTAATTCTTATAAATTCGTATATTTTACGGCTAAATCTCACAACATCATTGCGTCTTGTTCACTTCAGTCAGATTTTTTGCGATCTTGTATATGTCTATTTTCGTGTTTTCGAAAAACTCTTCCACTCAAATTTTAACCACAATTCGTCGTAACAGCTCTCGTTCAATATGTTCGCATCCTCCAAAATAATCAAAAGCCAACGTTTTTGTAATCAACACCAATCGGACAATTTGCGCATAACTTGTTGTGTATTTGCATTATCATTTAACAAAACGAGCTCACAATGTTTTGAGAGCGGTTGGCCAGTAAGCTATTCAAAATCAGTAGTTAGTGTCTCAGGATCACTCAGAATCCAAACTATCCACCTTCGGGTCCGTCGAAAAAACCCGTTTTTGACCAGTCCGGACACTTAAATGTCGAAAATTTGCTAAATGTAAGATTCGACTTCACATTGCACAAATTAACAATGGATTCGGATTCTGTCAAATTGTGGATTACTTAAACATGCAAAGTTTACTTATTTGGTGCAAGTTTTTGCAAATCCATTTACGAATTTCGCTCTATATATTACCTAGCTAAGTAGTTTCGTACCGAAACATTTGAGCAGAGAATACATGAATTAAATCTGAAATGAACGTTTGTTAATCTATGCGTGAAAAACGTAATACACTATACCTTGCTTGCTGTAAAATCACAGTTTGGTTTAGTTTTGCTGAAACAAATAGTTATCCTGAGTCATATCCACCGAAACAAAATTTTTGTAAAGCTACAATTAAACACAAATTTTTGCGCCGCAAAATGTATATAGAAGACACATTATTCTGTCGAATTTTTTAAAGTATAACATCGTGGATAAGGGATAAAATGCTTTTTCGTTGACAATTATAAAAGAATATTTGTAAGCATATATCATATGTTTTGTGTTTGTTTCCCGCCTCACATGTTTTCGATGTAAATTTTTTCGCCATTTCAGAATATTAAATAGAAACTAACGTGCCTTCAACGCAAACGAATATTGTAAATATTCAGACAAAAGTTTTAAATGCTAAATTCTGCTATCTGGTGCAACTTCAACAATGCAACTTCCTCATTTTGAATAGCATTTTCATTTGCGGTTGTTGGTGCAGTATTTCCTTTACTCCCATAAAAATTTACTACAAATAAAGATGCAATCTCTGTGAGCTTGCCGTAAGCTCAGAAGACAATAAACACTATGCCCTGGCTTGGAACAGACATAACATTGTTCTACATATCAGCTGCATATTTCTGAACGCAAAACGGCCAGTTAAACTATGGCCACCTTTTTTATCAGCGCAAAAAACACGTCGGAGTCAATTCTTTAATACTTATTCTTGGTTGTGCGGCTTCTTTCTCATGCTCCCCCTGTCGACGTTTATTTGTGATTTGAGCACTGTTTTGAGTTTAAGTTTGAAAGTGTACTTTTAATGATTTTTCGTTTGAAATGAACCAAAAAACTCGCGGAATGGCACAATTTTTGCAAAACTGTGAAAAATGTCGCAACCGATTTTGCTGCAACTTCCGTCAAAAATACTTCCGGAGTCAGATATCTATTTCGAGCTGGAGCCAGAGCCAGCCCTTCTGTTGTAAACACCCTGTTACCTATTTTTCGATTAAATGCATCTGTCTTTAATAATTTTGGAAAGCTTAACGAAAACGTGAATTGCCGATGTTAAAATCCAGGCAGCAGAGAAAATAGAGGTAAACCACGTAAGTATTTTATATTAAACCGTGAACCAAAGTGAAAGCTACAAGAAGTTGAACAGCTAAGAACTTTAACAAAAGTCATGGCTAATAGATATTTCACAAATATTTATATTGGAGTCTTGCTACGCTACATAAATTTCAAGAAGTATAGTAAAGGGTGTTTCAGAAGTACCTACTCACACTTTGTCAATCAATATCTTCTGGCGTATATTTCGCAATGGTTGTTTATTGCTGTTTTTAATATTTCAGGTTATTATAAATATATACTGTTTATACCATGGATTCCCCACGACGATCTCTCCCTGAAAATATCTGTGTTGTAAAACTATACTATAAATACGGAAATTATGCCGAAGTCTCACGCCAGTGGAAAAATCATTTCGACTCAATACCTCCTACTCGCAAGACGATGGCTGAGGCTGATATTATTTCCCGATTCGAGGACACTGGTAGAGTAGCGGAACGGCTGAGGCCGGGTCGTCTAAAATCTGCCACAAGTGAGGACCGGAAAGCTGCATTAAGTGCTGCGGTAACCAGGAGCCCCCAGAAGTCAACTTGAAGGGCTTCCCTCCAGCTGGGCATTCCTCACACTTCCGTTTGGCGCCTTTACAAGGAGCTTAACTTGAACCGTTTCGGCCCGTCTATCCATGGACTCTCTGATGATGATTTATCGCGGAGTCCAGTTTTCTCAGACATTTATGGACATGGTGGGAAGCACTGCGTTGGACCTTGATCGCATTTTGTGGACCGACGAGGCGGTTTTCAAGCTCAATGGTCATGTTAATCGCCATAATTGTGTTTACTGGTCTAAAGACAATCCACATGTTACGAATAACAAAGAGTTCAACGCCCCTAGACTCTGTGTCTGGGCCGGAATTTGTTCACCAGGCATCGTTGGTCCATTCTTTTTTGACGGAAATGTCAATAAAACCAGCTATTTGGAACTTTTATCTGTGAATTTCTACCCGCAAATCGCAACCGAGGACCTTGTTTTCATGCATGACAGAGCCCCAGTTCACTGCGCTACCGAAGTCCGCGCTTGGTTGGACGAAAGGTTCCCGAATCGATGAATCGGCCACAGAGGTGCCATCGAGTGGCCAGCTAGGTCACCTTGGGGTGTTGTGAAAGAATATGTTTATGGAAGTAGGGCGAAGGATCCTCAAGAATTGATGCACAGAATATAATCTGCGTTTTCTAAAATTCCAGTGGACTTATGCGCCAGAGTTTGCCGATCTGTACCATCTCGAGTGGAGAAGTGCATTCAGCTTGGCGGTGCACAGACGGAGCTGTTCTGAGATCTCTCGTCGTAATGTAAGTAAACTTTTAATACTTGTCTATAATTATACAAAAAACAAGCGAGCTACCTCCGCCCAGTCAACCAATAGTTAGCATCAAACAGTGGGTCGTTACCTCTGAAACACCCGGTATATTTTGCCTTTTGGAACTTTTACGCTTTCGCCGATATGCTTTATGTCCTAAGCTATACTGAAATTTAAAAATTTTGAAAACTGATGGATTGTGTACAAAAACTCAACATTTTTTCATCAATTTTAAAATTATAAAGATTTTTTGTTTTTGTTCTAGGCCAGTATTCTTTAAATACATATAACACTTAACACCAGTTGATAATAGGACTTATAAACTTCAAACCAGCCAATCGACAACTTTGAAACTTTGTACACTTTGATTTTGACCGTTCTTACTTGTGCCCCTAGTTTGACCTTTTTCGCTCTCGTAGATCACTTGTTTGACTATATAAATTTCACCTCACCTCCGGCTCAGGCAAGTTTCGTTGACCTCCGGCTCCGGCTACGGTATTTTTCATCTCCGGTTGCACCCTATTGAAAAGCTACTACTGGTGATCGGTGTTAAAATATACACTGCAAAAAATGGTGAGTCAAATTGACTCTCCCCGAAATAGGCTTTTCCGGGCTCACACACTGAGTCTAAATTTGACTCCGCCGGAGTCGAATTCGACTTAAAGAGTCGCTCAGTGAGTCAAATTTGACTCTGGCGGAGTCGAATTTTGACTCAGTTTGTGAGTCCGGAAAAGCCTATTTCGGGGAGAGTCAATTTAACTCACCATTTTTTGCAGTGTATTTTTTGGAATATGGGCCCTAATTGCAGTGAACTTCGCCATTATTTTAAACCTTTTATTTGTTGCGACAAAACATTTCTCGTTAACGCATGTAAAAAGACAATATAAAATGCCAGTAGCAGAATGAAATTTCACTATTAAAATGTGCGTACACTGTAAAACATGAGGAGTCAAATTGACTCTCGCGGAAATAGGCTTTTCCTGACTACACAAACTGAGTCAAATTTGACTCCACCAGAGTAAAATTGGACTCACTGAGAGCGATTCACTGAATCGAATTTGACTCTGGCGGAGTCAAATTTGACTCAGTTTGTGTAGTCAGGGAAAGCCTATTTCCAAAGAGAGTCAATTTGACTCCCCATCTCTTACAGTGTTGCAAACGCATGTTTCAAAGCTTCCAACGCTGAAAACTACGCGTAAAGTACCGCTTAATTACAAACCACCTCATCGCGGTCATCTCTTGAATAGACTTGTTCACGACAATGAAGTTCAATATCTTTCTTTATAGGCTGTAGCTTCATGTTAACAAAGCTATGTTCGTGGTTGCGCCGAAGCCAATTGCTGTTGATTACGATTTCTCAATCGGTTTGAAACCGCTTTGCGTTTTTGGTTGTATCTCAGCGAATCGTGGCTCAGCTGAACAGACGGATTTGTAGAAGGCTGACGTTTTTTCGACTGGCCTAACCCGGTTTCACTGCTTGCTTGAACTCGTGGCACGGATGGGTCAGTATTGGAATCGTTAAATTCCGTCGTTTCATCCACGTCATCTTTGGTTGATTCCGCTGGTCGATTTTGAACTGCTTCGCCTGTTGGTTGGCAATGTTCAAAGAAACAGTACCGAAAGTGTGCACCTGGGCAATGAAGCGGGTCACCGCCAATGCATACGCGGAGTTGAAAACCGAGACAAGGATCTTCGACAGGAAACGTAAACACTTCACAAGGTTTGCTCCAGTCGCTCCATCCCTGATCTAAAATAGTACGTGAATTAATTTAGAGCGATTGGCCAGCCAGTAAATATATTGTCTTTTTAGATTGTGAATAAAGAACGTCAACTGTTTGCAGTTTAGACTGTTTACACACTGCTAAAAATGATGAGTCAAATTGACTCCCTCCAAAATAGGCTCTACGGGACTACACAAACTGAGTCAAATTCGACTCGTGGTATTGCGTCATGCAAAAGTTTTCTATGAACGAGAGATGTGAAGCAGGTATACGTGTGAGGTACACAATCCAGAAGATAAAACTTGCTAAAGTGCCAATCCGTTCCCGTCTGAGTTGTATTCGAACCTGAATACACCAAATTCAATGAACTTATAATGGGCCAATGTAAAAAACAGGGGCGGAACAGTATTATAAGCGTAGTCCTAAGCCTAAGCCTAAGCTGAAACCTAAGCGTAAAAATAAGCATATGTCTAAGCCTAAGCCTAAGCCTAAACCAAGCAAAAAAAATAGTTTAAACCTTAAGATTCTTCTCTTCTAGTACCACAAAAAAGCGTTCCGCCCCTGATGTTTACATGGACCTCAAATGCAATGACCTTAAATTCAAATTACAAAAACTTTCGCCCAAACAACTATAAAAAGATGGCACTAAACCTGAATTAAGGGTTAACTTTGATGACTTACATTTACAACGCTGTGTGTCGACATAAGATCCTTTGCAATCACGGCCGCTAGCGGCGCCGCCGATGCATTTTCTGACACGTAACCGAATGCCACGACGGTAATCACACGAGGACCAGACGGACCACGGACTAAAGAACGCGATTGCGGTTGTTAGACCCTGTAAGCCATTAGCCGGCGATGTTAGGTCGATGTTAGACAAGCCAAATGTACCTGGACTCTTGATTTGTGACGTTGAAATTTGACGACTTCTGTCCGCTTCCGGTGGTTTCGGTGTGCTTTGACCAGAAGTTGCGTCGGTAATAGTGTGTTGGCCTTGAGGACGTCGTCTTTGGATCACAGTCGCTGTTGGCAATTTTGTCTCTTGTTTGTTTAAAATTACAGCATCTCGATCGATTTGGTTGTCTGGCATTGTCTGATCACCGGCTGCAGTTGGTTCAGACTTCATTTGCCGTTCTTTAGTTGACTGAATACGATGTTTGGAGCTGTTTATTGGTCGCGGCGTTTTTTCAATTCGACGAATAAAGTTCGAATCACGCGTCACTGTCCTTGATTCGGAAATAACGGGCAAGTCTGAAACGATTCAACTGTTTGCCAAATGAAATTCGGTGATGCATTGCTATCCTTGTGCATAAATTCAAAGGCCGTCAATTCTTGCCGGATATGTATCCGGATATTCGGATATATCCGACTATCTGGATATCCGAAATTAAATTTTCTCTTTCGGATACCGAAATTCGATTTTGCGGTTTTTGGATTTCTGAATCTCAATTTTCGTTGCTTAAGCACTTGTTTTAACTTGTTGCTCCAACGACAGTCCGCTAACCCACAAGCTGATTGTTATGAGCGTAAAACATACAATACTAAAAATAGTTATTTATTATGCAGTCGCCTCACAATAGTGCTGGTTATTGGGTTTAGAAATTTACTACTGACAAAAATACATGCGTTGCTAACCTGAAATTAAGTTGATTTAGTTTGTTTCGGTTTTATTTCGCTGAAACTAAAATTTTTGAGACACGTCATTTCTTCTATTAGCTAACAGATTTTTGTCATTATGGTTTTCATGAGATTTTTAGACGCTTTTTTATATCAACAAATCGCAAAAATTGCAAACTCACTTCTAATTTCAGGTTTACACGATTTTCCGTACTGTGTATAGCCAACTCGACATCTGCATTCTCCGCCTGCAGTCGTTGCAACACAAACACTGTTACGACCACATTCGCGAGACAATCGACAGGAGCCTAACGAATCGATTCCTAAATTAATAGTAAAATGTAACAAAAATATACGACCAAAATTACCTAAAAAACTATACATAATAATTTTTCTGCACTGTAAATTTCGTGAGTTGATTTATACTCAGAATGAGTTGAATCACTCATTCTGAGTTAGGACTATCAGAACTCAAAATTTTGAGTTGATTCAATTCCTTCTGAGTTAATTAATCAACTCTCCCAGAGTCAACTCAACTCAGAGTGAGCATCAGCTCAACTGAGAGTACGTTAATGTTTACTGATATTAATTAAAAAATAACCAACTAGCGAGCTGAATTGATTAACGCATTGGAATTTACAGTGGTGCGAAAAAAATGTAATCCTTAGCGCGTTTCGCTGATCGGAACCTTTCAACAAAACTTATATTTTTTCGAAATTTAATTTCGAAATTTATTTGAGCACAGTTAGAATTCGAACGTTTTATACATTTCTCGCACGGTGCAGTAATATTACACGTATACGGCTTAAAAAACCTTTGGCAGAGAATAGAGTTCCTCGTGCTTAAACGTTAACCTCTCGGGAAGATCAGTATAAAAATTAACGCGTTGCATCAAACCACGATTGTCTGACCATTCGTTGTCTTTTGTAAAATACTAAAAAGTTCTCCTTGATTTATAAATTTGCTTAAAATTGCACCTGATTTCGCCATATTACACTCGTTTTCAACGTATATCACGTTATCTTCGCTCTCTTCAATCAGTTTTACTCGAAATTGTAGAGAATTTTCGCTTTCGGTATTCAAAATACATTCTTTGTCATCGTAAAAGTATAACGCAGACTAAAATTTATAATATAAAGCACCGTACACATGTGCAAGTTTTTGCAGCAAATACTTGCACGTGTAACTTGCACGGGCAAGTTTGGTCTCAAAGCAGTTTTGAAATTAATTGCAGCTGCAAATTATTCACTGGATTTCATGCTATTGAATTTGATTCGCACCTAAGAGCGCAGTTGCAAGTCGCTTGAATTTTGTTGCACTTGCAGTGTTATTGGCCAATAGGAATGTTCCTTTGAAAATACTTGCAGCTGCACGTATATATTTCGTGAAAGTTGCAGCTACGATTTCTCTCGGCAAAAAAATAGCAGGGGGAGCGAAATAAGGCCTTCGAAATTCGTGATTTAGTATTCTTCTGAAATGTTTCGGTATTGGTGCAAAAATTTGTTTACACTCAAAAATGTATCAATTCATAGTCTCAAAGAATTTGGCACTGTCTTTGTCTCGGTCTCAACTTCTTCATTGAGACGCCATAGCTGTTTTCTATCCTTAAATGCAATTATCTGCCAACACCGCTGTTTGCACTATTCAAGCTTACCTTACAGCTATAATCAGGCGACTCAATACAAGACATCAAGCATTCTTTGAGCGACGCAACTGGGATAGCGTCAAACGCGTATCCGCTTAAAATCATTTGTGATTTTCGTGGAAACTTTCGGATCGTGCAGTCAGAGAGTTCAAACGCTGAAACAATATTATTTTTTTGTTTATTTGCACGTAAGTATATACATACTTTTTTGGGTAGCAAATGTTTAAAATAATTCATTATATTGAAATGACATTTGTTTACTTGGCAACCGACATCTAAAAGATTATCAGAAGCGAGAGCGCCTGAGGCAGGAGGACAGTGGCGGATCCAGGATTTCAAAATGGGGGGTGGCAAAATTTCACAGGTAATAAACTTATTTTTTTCACCCACACACAAACCACGAACTATTGCCACAAAATTGCTGTATAATTTTTTTCGAGATGCTGTTGGGGAGAGGCCACGGCCGGGGTGGCCCCCATGGATTCGCCATTGCAGGAGGATCTGCCTGTATAAGTAGTGCTGTGATGACATGCGACTTTAATTCTCAACTCCTTGTTACCTCCTGGGGCCGTATTATCAAATTTGTGTAGCACCTGTCACCAGTTGGTTATAGGTCTTGTGAGGTTCAAAATTTAGCACATTTTTTGCATATGATTTGCTCAACTCCTGTACCAACTTTGAGTTCAACAAATGCCACAGTAAAGTGAGTTTGATAATCTATTACTACCTGACGATAGTTGCTATACACATTTGGGAATATGGTTCCAGGCTTGACGTTGGTATTTTAGATTCAATTGTAAATATTCATGCGGGAAAAATAATTTGATGTAAGAATCGTCAATAAAATTTTCTGAAAACTCAGCCAATTTTTTTTCTTAACTTGAAATACCTGAGTTAAGCAAGCAGTCTTTTTGATAGTAGACGACATTGCGTCTTGAACCCATAACGGCGTTACCCTCAGGCGGAACGCGTTCTTCTGTTATCGTGCAGTTACCACGTTCGTAGGTAACTCCGGCACAAGAAACTTCATCATTTTTGTAATCCTGAAACACAGTAGCGGTTTTAAAACTGTTTATTCTCAAAATATAAGCAGATGCGCAAAAGAATAAATACATATTCATAAGTTTTCAAATTTTTCATAGTGTCGATGAGTATATAAGTAAAATTTACTTGCAGCCGTTTTTAGTTTATTCAACGGTGAAAAATTAAGCTAAAAACATTAGGCGAGTAGTCTGCTATAATTTACGTATACTAAAGTTTATAGTTGAGTACATCTGATACTTATAAACCGCCTGTCACAACTTGGAACAGGGTTGTTGGCCGGAAAAAATTACCGGAAAAATGTTTTCTTCCATTTTTTTCGTGGGGGTTGAAAAAATAAAAAATGGAAGAATATTAAACGATTCTTAAATATAATTTGCAACTAAATGTGATATAAAATAACGTTACTTCTATGACATGTAATTAATTTACATGCAACACATTAACAGTTACTGCGTGTATATGTCCTTAGAGTGCGAAAATTGCAGCATATGAATATATAAACGGATTTCTGAATTGAAACTTTGCCACGAGAGTTAATGCAAAACTATGTTTCCATCTCGTTAAGTTCGCTCACCAAGTTTCGCAGACGGTGGGCCAAAATTTGCTCGCGCAAAATTGAAAGCTTGGCGTTTACCGTATGATTTAACGCAAGAATTTGTCTAGCTTCGACCTCGCTTTGCGCGCGAGATTTCAGCAATTGAGAGTCTTTGCTGTCAGAGGAAACCCAAAAGTGTCGTGAGATTTAATGTATACTTACAAAAAACAAGTGTGACTAACTTAACTCGCTCCATTCATCAGTTTCTGATGTTCTGATGACCTCCCCAATTTTTAAGGTCCCAAATTCCCTCATTTAGCTCAGAATTTTTCCAAAAATTAGACACATTATATACCATTCGACACAGGTTGCGGAGCTAAGAAGAATATTGTTAAATGTTTCCCAATCAGACGTCTCACTAACGAGTTACAAATAACTAAATTTTGCACCGTACAATGATCGCTGGCAGCGCGCCAAATTCGTGATTTAACAACTACTCGTTAAGCAGACTTCAGATTGCAGGAAACTTACCACCACTCGACTCAGCTTATATAATTTGTCTAACTTTTCGACAAAAAAATTTGGGTCCCAAGAGGCCATGTCGCCTTCACAATCGAATTTTGCAAAAATCAAATTTTAGTATGAAATGATCAAGGAAAGTCATCAGAAGCTCGAATATGATGAAAAACTTTCAAAATCTGAGCACGCTTGGGCGAACGCCGGCCGGGGGTGGGATAACCGAAAAGATCCTAATTTCGGCTGCAGCAGGGCTGTAACGGTAATGTACGGTATCTCTTTCATTTCTTGCATTTAATAACAACGAACCCCTTAGCAATACATCTAGGAAAAAATGAAAAAATCGCTTTTATTCCGGTCATAAATTTTTTCGGAAACATCAACCCTGTCTTGGAATAAAAAACAACCACTAAATCCTACTATTACTGAAGTTTTGAAGACTTTAAACAAAAACATTAAAATAAAGCCTATTACTTGTCCAGGTCTGTCCACTGCTTAGGGCGAGGTTTTGATTTGTCTTTTGGCTTATGCTTTTAGGTTTAGGCTTAGGCCTAATAGGCAGGCTCAACTAACATGAGCCAAAATAAACTAAATTCAATTTTAAACAACAAAATCGCCTTACTCTGTTCAATAGACACATCTCGGCGCACTCGTCTTGAGTCAATCCAACATATACCAAAGCACCAAAAGGCGTTAATATTTCTGTATTTTTGTACTGATACAGAATCGGTGTGTTATCGTCATTACATTCAAATGCTGCTTGTACGCTTGCTGAAATAGCAAAAATTGCAATATTTTAATTGTCAAAATTTTGCTACAAAATAAAGACGTATAAATTCATAACAAATCAGTCTTTACTTCGAACTGCTAAACTGGTAAATAGAAACACAAATGTTTGGCGTTATATGTTGATTGCAAAAAGTTGCAGATTTTTTAAGTGATTGAATCTGTAATGAGTACGCAAAATTTGTTCGGATTATTTTTCTTTTGAACAGGACGTCTGCGAACGACAGCGTAGCTTTGGTAAACAATAGGAGGTGCTGATGGATTAGAATGATTATAAACATGACTTCGCTGACGCGAAATCTCGAATAGAAGGAAGCAGCAGTTCTATGCCAATTTGCGACTGTGAGATTTTGTAAATCTGATTGGATAACGATTCCAAATAATCAAATCTGATTGCTCCGTAAGTTCCGTAGTAGTTTAGCCCAGTCCACACTGCTGTTACATAAAATACCAGATTGGTCCAGGCCAATTAGTAATTGGCCTGAATAGCAGATTGGCCTACGACATATATATATATATATGATGCACGCTCAATATATAACAGTAAAACACTTGTCCGCAGTGGTGCACCAACGGATTTGAATTGACAACGACTAGCATCAAAAATAACTAAAATGTTGAATTTTATGATAAAATTTCCAAATTTTAAACGCTATTAATTTAATAGCGAAAAACCGAAGATATTCTTGAATTATGCAATTTTTATTTGCCACCATTATTTGTTCGCTGTTATAAATAGCCAAAATCTTCGAGTTTTTGGATCATTTTTTTGTATAAAACTTGCTGCTATAAATACCATACCGTAATGATTTGACTTACATATTGAACTAATTAGCCATAGAACAGCCGCTAAATTGATTACATTATTTAGTAAACTATGCAGTGGAACCATCCTGGTGTACAACAATGCGAGGTGATAGAAAAGCTGCAACAAACTATAAAAGAAAACATTAGACATTTTACTTCAGTTTAAAGCTAACAAAACAATTTGTTTTTTAATTTTACATCTTCGACACATCGCCAAATGTAAAGAACAGGGGCGGAACAGTATTATATCCATATTTCTAAGCCTAAGCCTAAAAGCCTAAGCGTAAGAATGAGCATACTCCTAAGCCTAAGGCTAAGTCTAATCCAAACAAAAAAATTAGTCTAAAGCTTAAACTTGCTCTTTTGCAGTCCCACAGGAAAACGTTCCGCCCCTGATGTTTACATGGGTCGACACATCGAACACCATACGAAATTGCTTTCTGTTTACATTTTTGCGCAAAATTCAAGCATACATCGCGAGGTCAAGAGCGCAGAAAATTAGCTTGTTTTGAGGGAAAGACTATATGAACTGAATGAACTTTTTGACACCTGGGATACTATGCGTTTAAAAAAATCGTTTCAATGACATCTTGAGAATAAAAGTAAGGTGTGTGCATAATTGTGGACATTTTGTAACGCTAAACACGCTTTGCGGGCACGTATTTCATAAAGATCAGAACGAAACACACTATATCGTTAATACGTGCATCAAAATATGATGAAAAATCAAATTTAAATTGTCTTATACCTTTCCGTCTACAAGCTTCAACCTAATTAGAATTCTACACCTATAAGCTAGCCAACAGCTAATATTAAACGAAATCCAAGCCTAAATACAGGCAAAAATGCAAAAAATTTTCCAATATTGTGAAAGAAAACAAAGAATAACTGTAAAATTTTTTAATATCGCGTTATGTTAAAAATTACAGCGGAATCAAATGTACTGTGTCATGTTTCTAAAACTACACTGGCAATCAACAGTAGATACAAGGCGTAAGCAACTGGTAATTGTTTCAAAATTAGCTTGAAAAGCGTTTAATTTTGGTTTGAAAACAATATTGTCAAATTTCAATTCAGTTGACCACTTTAGCGGTGGCGAAGCATCTTAGCGGCACAGAACGTCGCAATCGAAGACACACTTTACGTGTCATCAAAATAAAATTGTCAAATTTTTCTACAACGATTTTTAGAATTAATATAGAAAGAAAAATACACAACAATGTTTAAAATCGATAAACTTTTTACGTAAAGAATTCGTTCGTATGAACTAAATTTCAACGTTTAATATATTCTCAGAAACTGTTACATTAGTGTAAAATAAAACAGTTTGTGGCACAATTTTTCTCACGTTACCGTTCTCTATATCCTACTATAGATGATATCGGCAGGTGAAAAAAATGTCAAAATAAAACAAAAATATTTCGTAAGAATATATAACCAAATATATAACCAAATATTTGGCCAACAGGCTCGTAGCCAGCTCACCTTGCTAGGGGGGCTTAAACATGTTTAGGAGTGGCCTACAAGGGTTTTTAATGACTTGCAAGTAAGGTTGAAAATTTTCTAGGGGGCTAAGATTTTTGCAGGGAGGCTGAGCCCCTCCTCCTGGCCCCTTGGCTACGGACCCATTGGCCAAGGGCGCAAAATCAAAATGTACACGTATAAATTTTGACCAATGTAAAGAATAGGGACGAAACAGTATTATTAGCTTATTCCTAAGCCTAAGCCTAAAGCCCAAGCCTAAACCTAAGCGTAAAGAATGAGTTTTTTTCCTCCTAAGCCTAAGTAAGCCTAAACCTAACCCAAGCAAACAAATTCGTCTAAAGCTTAAGCTTATTCTATTCTAGTCATACAGAAAAACGTTCTGCCCCTGATCTTTACATGGGTCTAAATTTTTATAGCCTGACCATGGGCGTCGGCATATATATTTCCAAGCAGGTGCAACACCACACCTCTCCACCATTGGGGTTCTCTAAGCTTTTTGTATTGGTAAACTCCAGTTAATCGCGTCTGCATTCTTCCATTTATACATGCGGCGCTTGCGGGTATGTGGTTTCAGACAGACAAGTTGCAAAGTTTTGTAATTTTTACTGCAAACGAAGTATTAATTTCGAGTATAACTTTGTATGATTTGCTGGCATCATCAATAAAAACAGACTCGTCTTGCTAAATTGACTCGACTGTACTATAACTCGTCGCCAGGCAGCTTGCAGTTAAACATTCCGTTGCTCAACATGTTGTCACAACGACAACTGCCCACAACAACGTTTTGTCGACCACGTCAAGCCTACGCCGCAACCATCAATTATGCCGTAACCGAGTTGTCGGGAACGACGAGTTAGCGGTCGACATATTGTCGGACAGTGAAGCCTATGCCAAAAATAAATGCAAAAAATTAGTCTAAAGCTTAAAAGGCCTATTTTATTACATTTTCGCTAAAAACACCCAAAGTAGTAAAATTGGTTTTTAGCGTTTGTAAAATAAACACCGTCAGTTTTTGCAAATTATTCGGCCAAAGTTTGCAATCTAAGGGCTTCTGTATTAATAATTTGGAAGGTCTTTCGCTACTTTTTGCGCGACTCGTGTCAGTGCTGCGAAACATCATCATGATTTTTAACGAGGGGAATGCAACAATTAGTATGACTGCAATGTAAAATCTTAATTGCAATCAAGTAAACAAGTCAAATTTGAACTGCTACTATAGTGCAATAAGGTTCAAATAAAATATGCAATCTTTAGAGCTTAAAACAAGCTATGTGAATTATAAACTTGATTATTTTAGCTATATGGTATCACTAAAACATATTTCTGGCGTCTGTTGCCAACTGAACAATAACTTGAGCTGGCATTTTTTGGCCGATGTAAAAATCAGGGGCGGAACGTTTTTCTGTGGAAGAAGAGTAAAGCTTAAGCTTTAGATTATTTTTTGCTTGGCTTAGGCTTAGGCTTGGGAATATTGTCATCTTTAAGCTTAGGCTAGGGTTAGGTTTATGCTTAGGCTTAGGAATATGCTTATAATACAGTTCTGCCCCTGTTGTTTACATTGGTCCATTTTTTGGAGACAATGCCGTTTGGGATAGTTTTACACAAAAGCCAAATTATATACCAACGAAACACAAGTTCACAACCTTGAATTGGCAAAATCCTGCAATTAACACCAAGCATTACATAAAAACTACTCTCTCTCGTGGAATATAAAGTGTAACTGACATCATCAAAACTAAATAATTTGTCATAATGACGTATGCAACAACTCGAATCAACTGTAAAAATTGACCTGAATAAAACAGAACTGTAACGGGGATTCCGTTTTATATAAAATAACGCGAAAATGTTACGTAATTCACCCAATATATTTTATGTGAACGTTTCGTTATGAGACAGGGTATTTTGTATCGGTGTTATATGATGATCCAAAAAACGCACAATTCATTGCAATATTTACAGTGCAATAAATTGCAGAAAAAAACAACTTTTGTTTTATTTTACAAATGCGACGCAGCTTGCAAAGTTTGTACATTGCGTCGTTCATTGCAAAATTCTGTACAAACGATATTGTAATGATCGGGGTTTTTGTTACAAAATCGTTTTAATCACAATTTGAACTGGATTATCAGTTGTTTTTGATATGAAAATAAAATTAGCATAACAAAACTAAATAATTTCTGGAATGATCAATTCGAACCGTATTGAGTTTAGCAATTTAAGCAGTAAACGGTCAGTTTCATGATTATTTATAGAGATCTATCTACTGAGAGACTTAAGCCCTACTCACATGTGCAACTTTTTACTATGAGATGTTTGGTCCGAAATTTCGTTTGAAAAACTTGCAGCTGCAATAGTGCATTAGATATTGCATATAATATTTACTTCAGACTCTAGCAGAATGAGCGCAGTGAAACTATTTGAGACTCTACTAGAACCACTTACACCCAATGCGACTACTATAGCCCATCTTCTGATGTGTGGTGTAACACCTATTAATACAGTCTAAAACATGTCGCCGGAAAGGCTAAATAAGATAATTAATTCACCGCGTTATTTTGTTGCTTTTGGCATGTTCGCCAACATTTCCCGCCAACCTTGCATTTCGCGCCAAAATTTGAATCTCGCCAAAATTTGAATTTTCACGCCAACATTAAATGTCTACTACACTGTTTTTCAAACATTTCAATATTCTAGACAGTATCATTGCAAAACAGTCTTGTCCGGATAGACTTTCCGTGAAACTCTATGATGTCCGCGAAAGACGGTGATATTGGAAAATGAAGGGTATCAATAAAACAAGCCGGACAAGCTACTGAATTTTTTGGGAGGGGACATTTTGTGTGCCGAGTGCACGTATGGTAAGGTGTGAGTGATATTATGCATGCATGTTTAATACTGCATAGATTGTCAAAACAGCCAATTCGCCCATAGTGTGAAGCAAAAACAACAATGATTTATTTACTTACGGTACTACAATGATTTAACTAATCGAGAACCATGTTTTAGATAACAGAAGTTCCGAACAAAACTAATACGGGTACTACTTACAGTTTCAAACATTTGTATTATCATTTTGCTGACTGTAATAATTGTCTGATCCATCGGTGCCCAGACGACTTCGTTGAAATAAAGAAACATTGAACACTGTACACAAATATTTCACATTAGATATACAGTGTTTGATCAGTTCCTTTTAAATACTTCTTATGTTATCTGAAACCTATTAAACCTTCGCTCGGATTGACACTCCGAGCTTTTCATTTGAGGCGTTTGGTATACCACCCTTCCACTATAACGGTATTATGCTCAATCATGGCGGGGTCTGCCGTCTTGTGAAGAGATTACACTGCGTATAGATGCATTAACCAATTAAAACTGCGAATTGCGCAATGTTTCCATTAAACCTCACTCGCTTGAACAATTTCTACTTTTTCAAAGTATAATCCGGAAACTCTCGACGGCGAGACGTGTGCTACGACTGCTACTACGAGAGCTTGACATTCAAACTCGAACGGTTCTCACGTCTAGTGGGTATTTTGTAGTAGTACTGCGCATAGGTGTAATAGTTAAACATAATGTATTAATAGACATAATGTATCTGGTATTATCATCCGGTTGCACACTGCAAGGTTATCCGTACACTGCAAGAAATGGTGAATCAAATTGACTCTCTCCGAAATAGGTTTTTCCGGAATTCACAAACTGAGTCAAATTCGACTCCGTTAGAGTTAAATTCGTCTCTTTGACTCAGGTTGTTTAGTGTCGAAAAGCCTATTTGGGAGAGAGTCAATTTGACTCACCATTTTTTGCAGTGTAATTGACCTTTGGTTTCATACAAACCAGGACAGAGTGCCAAATTCTTGTACACTAAACACATATTTAAAAGCTGTCCGATTGCATTGAGTAGTTTTAGCCCAGTTAAATGACATAAATCAATAAATTATAAATATAAAACGAGTGACATATATTTCTAAAAATACTAATAAATAAATGCAAAATACAAAAACAGCTAAACATTTACAACTATAAAACCCTATTCACACGTCCAAGTTTTTGCTGCGAGAACTTGCAACTGCAACGTGCACTTGCGCGTTTGGTCAAAAATCCCATTTGAAAAACTTGCAGCTGTAAATAATTCATTAAAAATCATAACTAAAAACTTTGATCACATGTGTGAATAACCATGCAAGTTCACTGAATTTATTGCAGCCGCTTTTCCATTGGCTGATGAAAAAAATGCAAATTCTGCGTGCAATTTTCAGCTGCAACTTCTCGCAGCAAAAACTTGCCCGTGTATGAATAGGGCTTAAGTGTTAACATTAAGCAAACTCTGATAGCCGTTTAAATTGTACGTTCGAACCATGCGATGCGATGCTAGTTTTGATGAATTCGGTAATTATTCAATCAGAGTAACACCTAACAAAGTTCATGTTACAGAGACCGTGTAACTATGACGTTATGAAATAAGCTGATTGCTGTGCTGCACGCAGGATGCAACCAGAATTGCAAAATACAGAAACCGGAAACGGAAAAATAACGCAACCGCAAAGTTGAAAATATGTGTTACCGTAAAATTCGTTTGTAAGCAATAAACGAACAATTCACTATCAAGACGACTAAAATGAAAATTATTTACTCTCATTTGTTGTGTATTTCAGGTCCCCGCTTTTAGCAGCAGACGCAAAATCAACCATAACGATGTTCTCTCACCATTTTTCGGAAAATATGGTCGAATAATAACTTTAGCGTACTTGAAAAAAAATTCAAGAAACATGATTTTGGCATTGACATACATGTTTTAAATCCTATATATAGTATTAATTAACAAATACGTCTAATGTTTACAGCATAGTCAAAAATTTACAAAAAAACAGATATACTACAATAATCACACATTTACAAATAATGGTCAACCTGTTATAAACATAACATTATGACGATTTGGTTAGATTTCGAAGGCAAAACGGCCATTTTATCAGCTGGATCTGACCTATTCATCGATATAAATGCCATCACAGACCTACGGATTTTTTCGTTACAAGTTCAAATTTTTTCAACCCCCAAAATTCTATCTGGACTATACAGGCCAAAAATATCACAAATGTACTTCTGTGCAGTGATACGGGATATTTTTATCTGGTCTGCTTCTTACAGGTTTTTACCAAATGCGCATGTTAGAACGCTGGGCGTTGCATGTCAAACCGACTTAGAAACTTTGTTTGAGGTTTCGGGATATTTTTAGCTTACAACATAGGAACGCCCTTCGAAATTTTTCATAAAATGTAGCCCCCTTTCCGAAATTTCGGCCCCACCCATGTGTTCGTTTGTATGGACAACAGAACACAGGACGCAAAGGGGAGTCTAATAATTTTTTGTTGCGTGGTTGGTAAACCATCACAAGAATTATTGACAGATAAAGTCATCGTTAACGCGGTACATACATATTAAAATTAAAAAGTACATACATAATAAGAAAATATATACTGCTAATAAACAAAATTTGCACACCACATAAATATTGTGTGCTGCACTGCGAGTTCAAATACACAACAGAGAGCATAAGCAATTAAAAACAGAATAACTAATAACCTCTACATAGCCGTAGTTATAATGTAGTTCAATGACAATATTCACCTGATCTCAGGGCGAAAACTATATGACAAGAAATTAACCAATTATCTTTGCTTCCTAGCAAACTTTTACGATTACATTACATTTCCATAAAAATATATACTATATTTTTAATATACGTATAGTAACTAAAATATAGGTCTATTAAGATTCCAAAACCATACATAAATTATAAAACAATTAAGGGTTACACTAAACTACATATTAAACATTGATGTGAGCCAGCGCTTACTTACACGACGCACTGCATCTGCATTTCAAGTGTGTGACAGTGCTCGACGTATATAATTCTTCAATGAAAATTTGGTGATTTCTAAAATCACATGCAACTTGCATTGACGATTGCCCATTACGCAACGTATTAACCAACACAATTATTGTTTGTATTGTTGAGAAACGATCGGTTTGAACGGTTAACTAACCAAAATATAATCTACTACAAATTGAATAAACAAAAGAAGTAACAACGTAGCACTAAATAATCATCAACGCTTCATCTACAATATTAAAAATCAAATTATGTGGAACATAACAAACCAAATAATGTAATATTTTTGCAGTCGTCAGCCTCGGCGCGCAAGTGTATGTAATTCACCATATTACGCCATAATGTTAACTGCTTGATCAAAACAAATTCGACAATTTTGGTAATTTAAAAGCACATAAAATACGAAACAGAAAGGACGTGTAAACACTGGGCCGAACAGTTAGAATCACTTTTTGTGCCGAAATTTAGTGTACTATCTCCTTCAACTACCACGAAACCTTTATGACATCCTTTCGAAGTTAAATACGCTGTTTAAGCTCTAATCAAAATACCGTAACAAAATAAAAAGCATAATATTGAAATAAAACCTGTATTTCTGCAGCCTAAACTATTCTACCTTAAACAAACTACAACTTAAATGCATATCATCCATCATGTCGATTCGCGGCCTTTGTGTCAAATGAAGTATAAGTAAACACCAAGTTTAATTCGGTTTTTAAGAACTATGAACTTCGCGTAGAATTTCAAAATGAACCATGCCGAGTTTATCATTACGTTCGTGTATAATGTTGTACGCGTACGCTTTGCATTCAACCATTATCAACATCCCAGGCGGCAAATTCAAAAATTTTACAAACACCTGAAAGTAGAAAGCGTGGAAAAATCAAACCATTAAAACCATTAAAGCTCTGTTTGTCTTACTTTATGTTTAAGAAGATGCTTAAGGTAGAGAGACAACATATACGTTTGGCATTATGTTTATAAGTATTCCTAAACACATTTCGATTATACACTATTAATTCTCTTCATGCACAGACTAAAAAATAATACATATGTAGATTTAATACTGCTTTTAACCCCTCGGCGCTGCTTATTTACACAATATATTAATTTAAAGTTTATTTATTAGTAAAACATAGCGTTCTCAGTAAAACTTACCAGCGGCGAATGATACCGTTTGTATGCTCTGTAAGGAAAGAATTTCTTTTTGAATCCAGACGACGGATAATATTCCATTTCTCCGATATTATCTTTGTCAGCATAATACTGAAAAGATTTTAACCATGAAATCGGACTATTAGGTCTAAATTCCACGGCGTATCAGAAATTATGACTTTTGATGAAGCCACAAAGAACCAGCTGTTCCATCTACTATTCGCGTCTGCTATTAGCACTAATGTAATTTGGTTTGAAGCAACCGCAAACTCTACAGCCGAACCGAGAAAATGTTACTGTGTGTTAAAAAGTTAAAAAAACCAAAATATTGTCTGTGTTTTATTAACAAATATTAAGACGAAAACACAAATCAGTATTACTTCTCCTTCGCAATCTACGGCGACATCTCCTTTTCGATATCGTCCGGCTATAGCGTCCGGAACAGAGCCGTCCGGATAATCAACAGGCATCCAATCAATCAGCTAAAATAAGAGTACAACTTAGATCAGTATTGACAACAATTAGTTTTTTCCTGGCTTTCATGCAAAATTGCATCAAGATTTTCTAAATTTCTGACAAAATCTCTCCCGGCGTTGTTTCAGGTTGAGTATAATTCACCAAAAATTATAAATTCCAAAACATATTTCTAATTGACTTTAAGAGCAACAATTTATATTTTTTGCTATCATACCCGGTTCAATCGCAAGACAATGCATGGAGCCCCTTTTGCAAATCCATAATCGTCTTTGAAGCATGCCTCGTACTCTGACGAATTTCGATTTAGTTTACACGCGGGATTAGTCTCATCGGTAGGCCAATTTTTTGTATTCGTATCATCACAGTCGACTAGATCAGTTAAATTGTCGTAATGCACTGAAAGCATTCACAGAGAGTGTCTAATTTAAAAAGATGGTAAAAGGCATTATGATAAAATGTATGAAATAATTTTTTGAAATATTCTGAACACCACAGCATAACATGCTGCAAAGACACAAAGGAGGTTTATATAAAGCTCAATTTACATTTTTCGCACTATGAAATAAAATTAGACTGAGGATGCGGTACTGGAGACCGACCAACCACTCTGCGGAAGTTGCACTCAACAAGGATGGCAGTCTCTGTCGGTCTCAGTCTTCATAAGTTTCGATATTTAGCACGTCTCAGTTCAATCTCGGTTTTTTAGTCTCGGGAACCGACACCAAAAGTCTAGCATTCAGCAAGTGTATAGCTGTATTGTTAAAATAAGTGAAGCTTGCTGAACAAAATTTCGCAGTGAATATCAGAATTTTCATAATTGCGCAATAATTATGAGCTGATATGCTGAAAAACACAAAAAACTACGAAAAACTCATTAGAAATAATTTATACTCAAATTTGGCCGAGATCGAGACTTTTCATGACCGGCCTCGGTCTCAATCTCGGTTTTCAACCGAAGCCGCAAATCAGTGCTACCTAACATGCATGGTATAACTGGAATTCCAGTGCCTGTTCCGGTTTTGGCACTCTGTATTAAATTTTGGTCGGTGGAAATTAAGATATTTTCCTTCAAAATGAAAATAAAAATTAAGTAATTTCATTCGTGTAGTATATAAATTATGACAATCGTCGAAAACAAACCATCGAAGGTAGATTGCGTTTCCGTGGATTATGAAAATGTAAAATATAGCAGATAATGTAAATACCCATCTCCAACAAGAGTTATATCACCAATAATATTGCATAAAAGAAAATGAAAACAAATTTTTCGGTGGCATACATTTGTCATTTTCCGGTTCCGGTTTCGTATCCCGTATTTTTTTTAAATTTCGGTTCCTGTGCACCTTGCTAACATGCTTTAAGCAAGAGCTTTTAAAAATATCGCATACGCATCCAGCATACGTGCTACAACGGAGTCAGAAATCAAACAAAGACACAAACGGAAAAGTTACGCTTTAAGAATGACAAAATTTAGTGATCTAGAGTTCACACGCATTGAAAACATTGTATGAGCCTTTCGGCAGATATCGATGCGTTAGCGTTAGTCGCTCTATATCACGCATGTTAACCAAAGCTACTACGTAAAACGTCAGATACGGCTACGCTCGAACACTTACTTTGAAAAAACTCATTCAGACTGATCACGTATTTTAAATAGGTGGATCTATCATTCTGATCAAACATAATAAGCGTGGATTCCGTGTCGTTCGACAGCCACGGTTGATAACCGAGTCCTAAGCAGAGAATTTAAGATTACTCGCACGCAAAACCAAATAACGCGTAATTTCGTAAACAATGCCGTCAACTATTGACAAATTATGATTACTAGCGCACTTTTTCGGGCGTTCAGTTATTATAAACTTCTGTTAATACAAAATTTAATAACAAGCTGCTAGGTTTTTCAACGCGTGCCACGCAATGATATATTTTTAGTCGAGATTCGTAAAAAATCGGCCTACTACGTTGGCTAAAATTTTTTCAGAAGTTTTAGCGAAATTGGCTAAAGATTTAAAGTTGAAAAATGAAACTTTCCCCAAAACAGTACATATGATTGATGCGAAAACAGCGAGGAATTAATTTTCGTTGGTTAGACTCAAAATCAATGAAACCGATGCATTTTTAACACATTAACAACGACCGTATTCCACAATTCTATGTTTTTGTGACGTTGCGTTCAGTTGCAGTATTACGTAATTAAGCCCATGTCCTTTTAAGGGCTTACAGCACGGTCTCACCGAAATTCCTTTTCCGGCCAGAATTCCTGCAAAAACTCAATTCCTGTTCCTGTTCCCGCATTCAAAGATGCAGGAAACGGAATTTTTAAGGTTTGTGGAAATTGTTCATAATCATTTAAATACTGAAACTTTCTTTTTGAAAATTTACTATTTTGAAATAAGCGTTTTTGCAATAAGTTCAATTTTGTTAAAACAATGTTTCTGATGTTTTAGCAAAACTTAATGACCAAATAGCTGAAAATTCGCTTAAGCCAATTTTTGGCAAGTTTTTCAGCGTTCAACGGTAATTACGTGATGAAAATTATTTCCATTACGGTTCCTGTTCCGGTTCCTGCAAAGAAACTTAATTCGCGTTCCTATTGCGGTAAAACTTTGTACCCCTTGGAACCCTGGCATCTAGTTTTCAGTAGGTACTATAAAATAGAGGTGGCTATGGTTAAGACTATTATTTATGCTAAGGCTTAGACTTAGTTATATATAAACTTATTTTTACCCTGAACTTTAGATGAAGTCTTTGGAATAAAGAGGAATATGCTGAAATATATACTGTTACGCCCCTCACATAACAATGGTAATCTTTATCAGGTTTTCAGCGTTATTGTAAACCAATACATTAGTGAGCGTACACTGATACATGCAAACATTTATATTGCATGTATCATGTATGACAGAAAAATATGTAAAAGTAAGTCAATCAGTTCCCCGTTCGTTGACAGAAAAATAAATGTTGGTTTCAATTTTTTAAAGTTTTTAAAAAACGCCCGGCAAGTTAAAATACCGAGAGCCGAATACTGTTCTTTTGCCCGTGCCTGATATAGGGTCGCATCCTAATATATAATCATTACTTAGTTTTACATTCTAAATTTTTTATTCATTACGTACCTGGATTAATTCCGATGATGCTTCCTTTACCATAATACACGGGCTTCTTATTATCCAACGTTAGTACAAAAACGTAAAGGCAAATCGCAAAGAATCCAGCCAAGCACGCGTAGAAAATGATATAAAAGATTGTGATCAAAACTGAAACCAAAAATTTACATTAGAATTATTTTTTAAACTTGAAGCGTCCATGTTCACTGCTTGTAGTTCCACCGATTAACGTGAATACAGATTGCAGTTTACGTGGCCATGCCATGAACACTGACAGAAAAACCGGATGTGCAAATGCTTAAGCATATTAGGAGAAGCCAGATTAACTTGAATGAATTAGTTTTCCGTTGAAGAGTTCTCCTAAAGCTAAGTTTCAGAGACGAAACCTGTGAAGTTGTGAATACATTTCGAGATTTATAAATATACACAATTCATGATAAACATAACACCAAATTACTCTGAAAACGTGGTCGCAGCCCCATGGTAGCTCTAACATAATAAGTCGTAAAACTCATTTTGTACCAAACAGTGAAAAAAGTTAATGTGACCATGACTACAGCTTATTTATCGCAGCTAAATAAACCTTTACACTACAACGGAGCAGAAACATAACCAACTTACGCCAACTTTTGCATGTTCGACCGAGATAAGTGCCATTTTCCTTATCGTATAAAAATTCGAGAAATTCCTGGCATTTTGTCTTTTTTTCTGCTTTTCGAGATATGAAGCCTTCACCCTCTCCACCAACATCGTTCTGAACAGCCATAGTGCCTTTTTAATAGATGCCTATGAACCTCTAGCTTTCTGTTAGCTGTAAAAATAATAATATGAAGAGGAAACCAATAAAAAGTTTTTAAGACTTCTAATTGCAGTATATATATTATAAATTTCAAAGAGTTCAACAGGAATTTCTGTTCCGGCCGGAATTCCTGCAAAAATTCAATTCGTGTTCCTGTTACTGTTCCTGCGAACAGCCATAGTGCCTTTTTAATAGATGCCTATGAACATCTAGTTTTCTGTTAGCTGTAAAAATAAAAATATGAAGAGGAAACCAACAAAAAATTTTAAGACTTGTTATTGCAGTGTATATTATAAATTTTCCAGGCTTCACCCGAAATTTCTGTTCCGGCCGGTATTCCTGCAAAAATTCAATTCATGTTCCTGTTCCTGTTCCTGCATTCAATGATGCAGAACCGGAATTTTTAAGTTTTTGGAGCAAATTATTCGTGATCATTTGAATATTGAAAACTTTTTCTTTAAAAAACTGTTATTTCGAAATGACTGTTTTTGCTACGTACATATTAGATCAATTTTGTTAATAAACTTTTTCTGATGTGTTTTCGCAAAACTTGATGATAAAATGGCTGAACATTCGTCTAAGCCATTTTAGCAAGTTGCTAAAAAGTCCAATAGTATTTATCGGTAATGAATATTATTTCAAACTCCTGTTCCTGTTCCTATTCCGGCAAAATTAAGTTCATGTTGAAACACTGGAATTTGCCTATGCTCAAGCGAGTATACAAATGCCAGGGTGCAACTAGAATTCCGGTTCCGAAGGAAAACATAGTATGCTTAATTATCTGGTTTCGGTATTACCTCCTGTATTTTTTCACCAGAATTTTCCTGTATTTTCTGAAGTATTCACAATTTAATTTGAAAAACTGTCAAAAACTGGGTCTGTCCTTTACTTCATGTATATATTCTAAATATTGCAATTTGCAGAGTTCCAACGGAATTCCGATTATGGCCAAAACTCCGAAAAAATTTTGGGTTCGGACCCCGATTCCGGCTGGCTTCTATTCCGATGCCGGAATTCCGATTTTTCGGTTGAGTTTTTAAGCTGATTGAACTAAAATTTTACCTATTTTTTCGTTTGTTTACAAATTTGTTTGTTTTTGTTACTAACTATTCTCAGTAGCAGAGTAAATTATTTCGCTGATTGTCAAAATGTGACTGCAACTGAAAAGACGCACGCAGTGATAGCTCCACTAGTTCTTAAATATAGCTCGATATTTGGTTCAACAGTATCCTTACTGTAGTGAGAACGACGCTCCATTGAATTGGTTACTTTTCAAAAATCTGGTTCCTGTTATTTGTGATTTCATAAGACTTCGCATTTAAAGTTTTGAAATGTTCAAAATGCTAAACTGCATATAAACTTAAGGCCAAGTTGTTCCGGTGCTTTGAGAACTGCCAGGCTGCTCTTAAAATTGGCAGCCTTCCATTAATATCATAATTTTACAGGTTACTAGATCGCTAATACAGTCAGATATACAAGCAATTTTTACTGAAACAGTGAACAATACAGAAAGACTACTGCCACAAAAAGTCAAAAGTCATACACTTTAGTTTTTGATATAATTACAAAACCTAAATTCCGATTCAGTTTCCCGTTCCGACAAAAAAATTTGTTTCCGATTCCGCTTCCGACAAAATTTACTTCCGATTGGAACCCTGGCAACTAGTAAAACTTATTGCCCGAAAATTTACAGCAAATCATTGAACTAGATTTTACGTCTGCTAAAATTGAGAACCTGAAATACACCAAAAATATGTAACTTAAAAATATATATACGTAGTATATATTGCTAGCAATAGTAAATCTATATATTGCTTACAAACGAGTTTTACGGTAACATGTATTTCTCAGCTTCCGGTTTCGGACGCGATTTTTTGTAATTCGGTAGCATTCTGGTACATGCATATTAGAGATGTCCCGGTGCCGGGCACCACCCGCAGCACCGGGCCTAAAGCTCCGGCGCCGGTACGTTATTTGCCAGGGCCTGACCACCGTGGCCAGTTTTTAAATATATACAATCCTTAATTGATTTCGATGAAAAACAATCCCATGATGCTCAATTCTCGTTTGAAAAATATATACGAAAATCACAAGAAATTAATGTACTTGGTACTTTTAAGGGGGGTAGGACAAAAACGCAACGCGTGCCGGATACATTCTTTTCTACAGAGAATGTACCCAGTTGCATACTCTTGTTGAAGTATATTTGCATCATCCACTCTTGATATTATCGAGAGTCGATAATGACACTTTTTACAAGTGTGCAACTGAACACATTCTGTATAGAAAAGAATGTACGCGGCACGCGTTGCGTTTTTGGTCTACCCCCTTTATTTAGAGGTGGTACAACCGGTGCGAACCATGGCACTGTATGTATGCTGTGCAAAACATGTTACCCTCATAGTTCAATTTAGGAATAGTCATGTGATAGCGACCCCCTATAACCCAGGAGGGTCGTCCAAAAACGCAACACCCGGAGGTACATTTTGTAACATGCTGGACCCCAAGAGTTGCACTTTGTTGCATTACGTATCCACTCTTGGTATAACGAATATCGCAGCACATGTTTGTCAGTCTAGGTAGGAACCAGAACTTCAGACCTTTCTACTAAGCAGCTATAAAAGTGGTTTATGTGTGGTTTCGAGCTAGCGACCTTTTGCGTGTCATGCAGACGCTGTTACCACAGCGCCACGTAACCCGCCTCTCAAACTGCTTCTATCGTTGACTATTTTCGACCGTATGCTACGTACCTAGCAAGCATACTATACAATTACAATGTGCATTGCATATATTGCATATGAACCAGGGCAAGCAAGTCTCACATGCTTATATGCCCCAATTTTCAACTAGGCCGACCCTTGACCGTTCATCCTACTTTCGACTGGATACCGTATTCATAGCGTGGCAATTTGCCATTACGCTCACGACGTAGCCCCATGTTAGTCTGGGTTAGAACCGGGACGTCAGACCTTTTTACTAAGCAGCTGGAAAAGCGGGTCTACAGAGCGGAGATCAAACTTCAAGCTTGTAGTTCCTTAAGCGAACGCTCCAACACTACGCGACGGAACCCGTTTCTCCAACTACCTTTTATCATCGACTATATGTCGAACGTGTGCTGCCGGCTACGATACTATACAATGTGCATTGCATATGTTGCATATGCACCAGGACAGGCATGTCTCACATGCTTACAATGTTCATAGTTATCTTTACATGGGCTAACTTGGCCCCAGTTGGTACTGGTTCCGGTAAAAATTCTGACCCCGGGGCGACTCTAGCATATACACAGAAGGGCGACCAAATGGAAAATTTGGCATAAAGCATAGGAATATGCTTTTTACTAGAGGCTATCTACGAAGATACAGAGTAGTATGCTTGCGGCAGCATAGCATAGACGACATGTTCGTAGTCGCTGACCAAAGCAGTAAGAGACAGGTTGCTTAGCTTACTGATGGACTATTCATATCAATCCTGCTGAGCGATATCAGTCTAGGTAGGAACCGGGACATCAGACCTTTCTACTAGCCGCTGGAAAAGAGGGCTTCTGGAGCTGGTATCGAACTCTCAGTCTATGAATACTTAAGCGAACACTCTACCACTGCGCTACGTAGCCCGCCTCTCCAACTGCGTTTTTCGTCAACTATATGTGTCGACCGTACAACCCAATGTGCATTGCATTTATTGCATATGTACCAAGACAAGCATGTGTCAATTGCTTACAAGCGATAGTATAGCTTGACACTTTTAAAATCAATCAGAACCAACCGCAATGTATTCTTGGGTAAAACTCAAACACGGAAGTACCACGGCATGGCACAAGTAATACAAATGCCGGAGTTCTTATAAGGCATAAAAACGCAGAAAAACAGCAGCTAAAAGCAAAACGACGTAGTTCCCTGGCATTACTGTTGACAGAGAATCTGACGGACATGGCCTATGGTATCGAAACCCCGTAAGAAGGCCCGATCATCGTTCTCAAGTCCAAATACTCACAACCAAACAAATTAAGACACTAGCTAAGTACGCTAAAACCATTGATGGAAAGCACTTGTCAGCTCTAATTTTCCTTTGGTTTGCATCAAAACACTGATTAGTGAAAACAGATTTTAATCACATATAACAAAAAATACGCTTATTCTAATAATTTCTCATCAGTTGTGTACTTAGATAGTTCGAACCTAATCTGCGTATGGCTCGAAACTCTCGACTTTTCGACTTTAAACCTTTAGTCTGAATTAAATGCAAAATCGACAACGAACGTAAACAGACTGGAATGAATTATAGCGAACTAATGGTGTGATGGTGATGTCTTGTCCACGGTAAAAGTAAATTTCTGACTGCGGTTTTCTTTGCTGTGGCGATTTAAATTTTGGTCGTTTTGCGTTTTGCAATAAACACGCCTATAAACTAAAAAGATACCTGTTTTTAGAACGCAAAAGATCAACACCGTTCGATATAGCTGTGTATTGTATTGTGTTCAATAACATTTGAAAGCGTTTGAGTTTCTGTCCATAAATTTTATTAGCCCGATTAGTTCAGCAGTCGGCTAACACTGAAACTTATAAAATTTAGATAAGAAGTAAAGTATACAATCAGTGGAGATCAACATAACCCGAAAATTCAACGATTTTTGGTATTCACAGATTGGAATCATGATTATTAAGAGATCATTTGAGAGTTGGGATTGTTCTGAAATAACCTATATGCATAAATGCGTTATTTTTAGTTGCCTTTGGCCGGATGCCACATGAATTATTTTGCTAGTACTCTAAACTACCACCATTTTCTATATACACATTTTAGACACGGTCACAACCCAACGTTTTGTGCGATTTTTTAGACTAAAGTAAAGTGTAAAATTT
Source organism: Enoplolaimus lenunculus (assembly GCA_030248215.1). Lineage (NCBI taxonomy): Eukaryota > Metazoa > Nematoda > Enoplea > Enoplida > Thoracostomopsidae > Enoplolaimus > Enoplolaimus lenunculus. The sequence continues at coordinate 52,917 of JASANG010001516.1, forward strand.
CATTCAAATTAATAACTTCTATGGGTACGTTTTAAACTTACCAAACGGATTGCAACAGAATATATAAATTCTTTAGCAGAGCAAGATGCAAACTTTCGTATCGCGATTGCTGCCCAGACAGATTTAAGACCAAATTTGGACATTTATACACTGTAATTAGGGATAATTGAAATTTATGAACTCTTATCCCTAATAAGAGTCTGTAAGCGGATAGAGCCCCTAAACCCAAATTAGAGTCCATAAATTTCAATTATCTCTAATTGTAGCGTATAAATGACTAGAGGACGAAATAAACTTGAGTTAGAAACCTTAAAGCGTACTTAAGTTTTGAAAGTAACATTCCAATGTATATATAAACCTTGCATTATCGCTCAAGCTTTTGATGCAAGGTAAAAATGTTTAATTCAACGAATAGTTGCAATTACGGATATATCAGTAAGGAAGGGTGACGGCGGGCTGGTTGAAAATAAATAACGGTCCGTAACCGAATAACAAGGGGGGACCCTCTGGAGAGGTCAAATAAATATATATCAGTTCCCCCTCTTATTCGGGTCACTACAGTAATTATAAAGATTTTGTCCCAACTTTTGATGATGTTTTATTTTGCTTGCAACACAATTTAGGCGTGCAAACATTCACCGGGCTTTTTAAAATTTTTAAAAGAAAATAAGCGGATGCATTGAAATTTTATGATTTTGAATGAATTTCGTAATTTTATTTCATGTTTCGAGTAATTGCAGCATATCCTTAATGAAAAACTGTCCGATATATTCGTGATTATTTTGAACGCAAAATTAGCACAATTTCCGTTATTTCTCTAAAATAGAAACAGAAACGAAAACCAATTTTCACTGGTAACGGATATCCGGTTTTACCCTAGTGGTTACAAAAACACTCTGAGTTGCACCTAATTTCACTTTGGCGTTCTGGTTTTGAGCCCTGTTAAACTGAGGACACCGTATAAATTTTTTACACCCACGTACTCACAATAACTTGGATGGCCCATGTACACAACAGAGCTGGAACGTTCTCCTGTGGGGTTGTATGTAAAGAGTCAGCTTAGACTAACTTTTTTGCTTAGGCTTAGGCTAAGGAATATGGTCATCTTTACGCTTTGGCTTAGGCTTTATGCTTAATAGGCTTTGAAATCTGGTTTTACTACTGTTCACGCCGATCCCTAAGGTGGTTTTCGAAATCAGAAATTTTGAAATATTTATATTTATAATCGATTCTATTAAGTAGTTTTTCTATTGCAACTAAATACAATTGTCGGAAGTTTTACTGAATATATTTTTGTCACAGTGTGACGAAAACGATTGCTAATTTAACATCAACATTCTAAAACACTTTTTACTCACTATTCAATTATTATACTGAGCAGGAGTAAAAACAAAACACAGTGGTTCGAGCGGCTTCGAGGTCATGAAATTGTGTTGTTCTGTGAAAATATTTTTACCTGTGTGTCAAATTTCGGATATAATTTGTATTTTTTTGAAAACTATAAATATGCAACTAAAAAACTTTTTGGAAAAAAATAACGCCAGTTTTTGAGCAAAAAATTAAGAATTTACACTGCGAACGCATATGCGATCAGCAGGTATTTTACTGAGGAAGCGAGTTATAATATACAGTAAAATGTTCAATATTGGTCACCCGAGATCATTTTTTTTGAAAAAATTTGAATCTTTTCTATTGAGAAAATATTCGCGTACAAATGATGCTTAATTTTTCGTCGTAAATATTGTGTGAAAATATATAGGAATCTTTAGTTTTGTGTTTTTAACCTAAATTTTGAATCTGAACTCAAATAAATTATACATTCGTCACAAAGTAAAATTTTCTCGAATTTTCATGTGCTTTCAAACATGTAAAATTGATTTTGTATTAGGCGCTGGTAAAGCTATGTGTCGAGAGCTTTGTTAACCCTCAACGGCCCGGCAAAATTTTCACCTTAATCAGCCCAACGGTCTACATATGTAGACAACACAACTAGCGTTAGTTTTGGCATATCTCAGGGTGCTCTCCTCCTTTAACTGGCTTGAGACAGTCAGAACTAGTGTTCTGGCGGAGTTCCACCCGCTCCCCGTCCAGCCTCCCACTGCGGGCGCGTTGTCCAGTTAAGCACAGTCGTTGCACGTTATGGTGCGATTCATGTGGTCCTTGCACACTCGTTTTCCACATGACGAACAGCTCAATCTCGTAGATTTGCGACAACTTGTGACCTGACATTTGGTCGGTTTACCAGATGTAGAAGGTTCGTTTCGCTTTTGAGGCAGCCCGTAAGCCATAAATGAATCCTTTGATTTTGCGTAAATTTTTTCACTACTGTAACGTTTGGTCATATTGTCTTGCGCTAGTTGTTCGGCTACTTTTTTCATGAAAACATTGCGTGACTTTTGATATCCGTTCAGTTTCATGACAATGAATGCGTTGTGCAACGGTACTTAGCAGGTTTCGCCGGCATGTACGCACGCCCCGGTGCATATCCTCTATACCCGTAGAGCTGTTCATCTACTGTAAGTGATTCGGACGGTATATAATGAAGACGTAAGTTGGACTGAAATAGGTCCCAAACATCTCGTATAGCAGCCATTTTGTCACTTTTTTGACGCTCCCGGCGAGTCAGTTTGTTGTCGAATGTTACATTTTCCAGCAACTGTTTCATTCTGTTTTGTGACAGCGCGCAGCGGTAAAAGGGCCTGCTGTTGTTTTTGGTGAATAGTGAAGCCACTGGAGACATGTTATCGCGATCTGCACCAGCTCTGATTACCACCCCAAGCCAAGCTTTCAGCTCGCACATTGGTAGCGTTGAAAAATTGCGCGCCCGCAGTCGCCTACTAGTGAGTCGCTGAATTGTATGTAAAATGGGCTCGTTTATATAAAGATAAAATGCTTGTGACTCTGTTGTAGGGTTTACTGCAGTGCCTTCGCGAAAGCTAATTATATTTCTAGCTAACGCACGGACAGGCGGTGTTGTAGAATGCCACTCAACACCCGTCGCTGACAAAAACACATTACTTCCACTAGAAGTCTCGTCCATATCGCTCAACTCACTACTAGATGCGTCCGATTGTTTTTGTAATTCACCATCACTATCTTGCTCATAAATAGCAGCCTCTTCACTACTGCATTGACCTAACTCAACTGATTCTGAGTCGTCATTTGAACTATTGTCGTCCGGTTTGTCATCTTCTGTCTCTGAATCACTTGGTTCTAATACACGTCGTACGACCTCAGTCAAAGATAATTTATGCAAACCTGACATTTCCCTGACTTTACCTCACCATACAAAACCGTGTGTAAGAACAAAACGTTCCAATTCTTGTCAAAACTCAAACTATGATCAAATCAACATCTGTCTACATATGTAGACGGTCGGGTTATATAGGTATATGACTCACTGTACAGCAAACTTTTGTTCCCACAATGCTATAAGTTTTTTATACTACTATAACAGAATAATTATCGATGGAAATTAAACAATAGATTCTTAACTATAGCACCTGCCGAACAATCAATTGTCGAACTGGTTATGTCTACATATGTAGACTGTCGGGCCATTGAGGGTTAAAGCGTTTATTAGTGAAATGCAAGGCAAAAAATTTGACACACCGCTTTTATAGCCCAATTACTTTGAAATTTGGCTTTTAAATATTTTTCTTCCGCAAGCTTAGAATGGCGCTATACCTTTGATGACGTCCAGCGCCTTTTGTCCTTGTCAGGCACCGTCCGTCACAGTACGTCACCTTGCGGTATCGTACGTGAATTACTCACGTAAGATACCGTACGGTGACGGAAGGCGCCAAACGGCATAGGACGACTCCGGATGGCGACGGACAGTATCGAACGGTACCAGACAGCGCTGCACGACAACGATAGCGCCACTCTCAGTTTTAGGTTTTTGGAAAAGGACACATAGGTTAAGCTTTTGCCTGTTATCCTGAGTCTAAGCGTTTACTTTAAATGGGAAAAAGTGTACAGGAACTTAAAGATTTGTTGACATACATGTATTTACCGGATGAAAAATAAATTTCAGACTGTTGGCAATGTTGAAAATTTTTTCTACGTATACCTGAACTGCTGTGTTAAGCTAAACTATATGACGAACACCAAAATCACAGCGTGTACGCAAGATATTGTAAATCCTGCATAACTATTGTTTAACCAGAACAATTGTTATTTTAGTATCTTAGTGGTAAATCAGCCGTTATTTTAACTGCACTGTAAATTCCAGTGAGTTCATTTTAACTCACAATGTGTTGAATCACTCAGTCTGAGTTACGACTATCAGAACACACCATTTTGAGTTGATCCAATTCATTCTGAGATAATTAATCAACTCTACCAGAGTCATCTCAACTCAAAATGAGAATTAACTCAAATGAGACTGAGTTAATGTTTATTGATAATAATTCAGAAATAACTAACTCGCTAGCTGAATTGATTAATCAACTCTTTGGAATTTACAGTGTGCAGTGCGAAGTGATAGTTGATATTCACAACAATTTAATTATCAACTCAGACAAGGGCCAATGTAAAGTACAGCGGTGGAACAGTATTATAAGCTTATTCCTAAGCCTAAGCCTATGCCTAAGCCAATCAAAAAATAGTCTAAAACTTAGCTTATTCTATTCTACTCCCACAGAAAAACGTTCCGCCCCTGATCTTTAATACATGGGCTAGGGCAAGTAAGAATTTTGGGCTCGGCATATGTTCGTGTGTAGTCAAGTGGCAATAAAATATGGAAAATTTAAAATTTTCAAAATCAAATACAAACGGCAGATGCACAAATACCTGTTGAAATTTAAATTGTTTTTGCAGCATGAAAAGTTAAGCTCTATGCACACGTACAGGTATTTGCAGCAAAAACATGCACATGCAACAAGTGCAAGTTTGGTCACAAAACAGCTTTGAAGTTCATGCAGCTGCAAATTATTTACTGGAATTAATTCGCGCTATTAAATTTAATTCGCAAATGTGAACGCAGTTCAAAATCGCTTGAATTTCTTGCACCTGCATTTTCATTGGCCAATCCGAAGACATGTTGTTTAGTGCTTCTGAATTAATTCAGACTTTTTGAATTTATTCAAGAAGCTTGAATTAATTGAAATATCAAACTTGTTTAATGTTTTCCGGTGTACGGCGATTGTTACGGTGCTTGTTTTTCATTATTAAGATCTGAATAGAAATTGTATCGCATGAAAGCGTTTTCAAGTCAAGAAATTTCGAGTAGAGCTTTATTTTTGCGTGAATGTTTCTGGTTCTTTGTTCAAAAATTTACTCGAAGAACTTGCATCTGCAAATAATTCATAATGAATATAAGCAAAGAACGAATTCATAGGCATGAATAGCATTGCAAGTCGAATTCAGTCATCAGCGTTGGCTGAACTGATAATTTATAGCTTATAAATGATATTTATTGAAGTCGTTTGCAAAATATTCATAGAAATTCATGTCAAAATTCGGAATAAAAATGAGGTTTCCTTGCAAATATTTGCAGCTGCAAGATACTCTTGCAAATTGCAGCTGCAAGTTCTCACTGCAAAAACTCGCTCGTGTAAATAGGGCTTTATGTTTCGATGACAACGCGTCGAACATTATTAATATTGAATTCAACATTTTCAATTGATATTTTATGAATACCAACAACAACCCGATTCTTTTTTAATCCTAAAATTCAGACTTTATATTCAAAACGAAGTTTTTGAGCAACTTCCGAGAATGATAATCGTAGTGCATTTTAATTGGTCAATCCAATTGTCCAATCATAAAATATCTAAAAAATTTGCTTAAAATGCAACTGAAATTGTAAACATCCGGAATTTGTGTCAACTCTTCAACGATCCTGAGTCGCTGGACAATTCGTCGCTCGACAATGTAATAAACCTATAAGCCTATTAAATATAGGTAGTCGACAAATTGTCGAGTCGCCAAGACGGGCTCGTAGCCAAACGAGTGTCAAGTGAGGCTCAGCCCACTGGAAAAATTTTAACCTTGCTTGTAAGTCAACGAAAACCCTTGCATGCTCCTTGCATTTTTTAACGCCCCCCCCTCAGAAAGGTGAGCTGGCTGGGCTACGAGTCTGCGACAATACTTCAGATTACAAGTTGTTAGTTGACGAGTTGACGGGTGGCGAATTGTCTCGATACCATTTGAATATTTTTATAAATAGATACAGTGTATAGCGCATAATTATGAAATACTTACATTGTAAAATAGTACACTTCACATGCTTGTTTGGTATATCATTACTGAACTTAATCAAGCTATCTCATGCAACAAAAAAAGTTAGCGTACCAGGAAACTACGGTCTGCCAGCCCCAAACCCTTACGGACACATGACACCAGCGACCGGATACGCCAGTTCAAGTGTAGAATTAACGCCGGAAATTATTCAAACTTTAGTCGAACAGTTGAAACTTGCATCTGCGATGTTGCCGTCTACAGGACAAAAGCCTTCAATAGCAGCTCTTCCACCTGGCATGGATGCATATGGACCCGCAGGACACCATAAGAAACCTCAGCCGCATAGCTACGGGACCATGATGGCCCCGCAACCAAAGTATGGCGCAGTCAAGCATCATTCACCATCAGGATATGGCGTTGCACCCAAACCAGTTCCCGTTAATTCGGGTTATGGCAAACCTGCAACTTTGGATTTAACTGCGTTAATTACGTTACTGCAGTCAATACCAACGGTTACTCCTGCGCCTGTTCGTAAGTTACTTACTTTTACTTGCTTGCTATGCGTGCGAGCCCCCTGGTGCACCATTTTGTACGCCATTTGCAAGGTGTCTGGGTTGCTTATTACCAGCATTGGTTACATTCTTTTCAACTGGTCAAAAACGAGCACAAATGTATTACCAATAGCAGATGATGAAACTTTTGGCTAATGTTACTTTGAGGGGCGTAACAGTAGATTAAGCGTATTTCTAAGCCTAAGTCTAAGCAAAAAATGTAATCTAGAATCTAAAACTACGCTTTTACAGACCCAACAGAAACCTGGACACCCCTTAAAGTAACATGGACCAAAATTTTGGACACAAATATACGATTGGGTACATTCTGCGTAGAAACTCATATGGTGTACCTTTATGGGCCCATGCAAAGATCAGGGGCGGAACTATTTTCTGTGTGACAAGAATAGAAGAAGCTTAAGCTTTAGAGTAATTTTTTTTGCTTGCTTTAGGCTTAGGCTTAGGCTTTAGGATTAGAAATATGCTCATTCTTACACTTAGGTTTAGGAATATGCTTGTAACACTGTTCCGCCCCTGTTCTTTACAGTGGCCCTTTTATTTGACCAAAGAGTGAACAATTATTTGCTGAGAACTGTATATAAATCGCCCGCTTCAGCGCTATTTTAACGTTTTCTTCAAAACTTATTACCATCGAACATGGCCTGATCCAGTTCCGGTTCTGGTATTTTATAATTCCGGTTGCACCCTGGTACTACACAATTTATCAAATTTATAATCGAATTGTATAGTCACTTCAAATATAACAGCGGTATTTATTAAAAGCATTTGATTTCAAAATATTTGGTTCAAACTGTTTTTGTGACGTGTCACAGCAGCTGTTGCCGATTCGGTATTACTACTAGTCGTCGCCCGACAACTTATCTACCGACAACTTGTAATAGGAAATTTCAACGATTCGACAAATCATCGCCTTAGGCTTCGGCTTAGGCTTTGGCTTACGCTTATACGTTCAGGATTATGCTTAGATACATTCATATGCTTTAGAACACTGTTGATTATATGACGACAAGTTGTCGGGCGACGAATTGTCGTAGATTCTGCCTATTCACCCTTATACGCCGTTCATAAGTAAATTTTCGCAGTCGATGTAGTATCTTATGCCCTGTCTAAAGGTAGACACGCAAGTTTTAACCAGATCCGCGTAAGTATGATGCGGAGCGTGCCACCCACAAGCTTATCTTTAGGGCATGTTTAGTGGCACCAACGACCCAAACTATTTATTGCTGTTTTTTGGCGTATTGAATTATGTCAGTGTGAATTTCAAAACCTGTAAGTATATAGAAACGTCCGTAGATTGTTTAAAATTCGAACCTCGCTAACCCAGTGCCGTGGCTGTAAAGGATATGTCGTCAGGTGCTCGGTGACAGGGGATAAACATCCCATTTCCCCCACCTCAAAGATACAACGACGGTGTGCGACAGCGACGATCTTACATGCACGGCCCGTTCTTTGGGAGTGAGAACCGCAGGGCTCAATAACCACCCGCGCCGAACTTGGTGTGGTATGCAGCTTCCGCGGTACGCACCATTCTCTCAGCGTATCCAGACGCCATCGTGGGTGACAGCCGAGTCATGCGCCACTACGACACACAGACCTGCCTATCTCCCAACTTAGACCTTAGATGCAAGGCAGACATGCTACCCACTGCACCACTGGCCCGCTACCAACTGCTACCAAATTAAAGTTGATATTCACGCTTATTTGTCTTGGATTGCTCCCGTCGTTTTATATCCATATCCGTTTTGAATTCGTTGGAGTTCTCGAGGAAGATAATTTACAAGACAGCCTGCATCTCTCAGTCAAGTTTGGGTCTCGGATACTTTGACCGCGGCACAATGCTAACCAAGTGGTTTAGCCGTTTGGGACGCATGCGTAAAGAACTTAAAAGTATGGGCCCATGTATACAACAGGGCCGGAACAGTAGTATACGTATATTCCTAAGCCTAAGCCTAAGCCTATGCCTAAGCCTAAGCCTAAGCCTAAGCCTAAGCAAGCCTAAGCCTAGCCTAAGCCTAAGCCTAAGCCTAAGCAGAAACATTAGTATAAAGCTTTAAACTGACTCTGTTATAGCCCCTCCGGAAAACGATCCGGCCTTGCTCTATACATGGGCCAAAGTATGAAATCAACTATGATTTTGATTTTATTCAATTTTAGCATCAGTTCCTGGTTGCAAAGACAACGTTACAATGTGTACGTACTGGGCACAGAGTGGCGAATGCATGTATAATGCTGTTTATATGCTCGAAAACTGTCCAGACGCATGCGGCATCTGTAAAGCGTTGGCGTTCCTGCCATCACCATGTGGTCTCGGCGCAACAAGACCAATTGGACCAATGAACCCGATGTCAGGTAAATGTTGACGTAACCAAAGACCACAGTCGGCAAGACCGTAGCCAGCTCACCTTACTAAACGGGAGCTAAAAAATTTTCAGGAAGGGCATACAAAAGGAGGGGCTGAGCCCCCCTGCCCCCACCCGTGGCTACGGACCCGACAGGCGTGTGTACGAGAGTATAGCGGTTATTCGCGAACCGTAATTTTTTGAATAGAAAAAAGAATACATTAATGTGTTTAACAGAAATGACGCACTGTCAAACGTTCGTCTTGTAGACGTTGCATGTCGTAGATTTTTAAACCAAGAACATGGCACAGTGAAAATGATCATGTAAATATAGTTTGGACAAGTTTTACAACTTCAAAAACATCAACAAGATTTGGAGTAACAGAAATGAAGCCCAGTCAACGCCCGTCTTGTATACATTACATTTCGTAGATTTTTTAAAACATTTCGAATACGGATGCTTAAGTTTGTTGCACATTTTGAATTTTATATTTCAACAAATTGAAAACTGCAAATGTTTTCTATTTCAACAAATTGAAAACTGCAAATGTTTTCTATTGCAACAAATTGAAAACTGCAAATGTTTTCTATCCCACAAATTGAAAACTGCAAAGTATTCTATTCCAACAAATGGAAAACTGCAAATGTTTTCTAACAAAACCAAATTCCATTTCAACAAATTGAAAACTGCAAATATTTTCTATTTCAACAAATTGAAAACTGCAAATGTTTTCTATTCAACAATTAACACCATTTTCTATTTCACGATAGCTTCTCCACCTCACAACCACTCTATTCACAATAAACTCATATTTCATCCCAACCTCCCACACCCCTCTTCCCCCACACCCTCTTCCACCCCCCCCTCCCCCCCTCCCTTTTTCTATTTCAACACCCCCCCCCCCCAATTGAAAACTGCAAATGTTTTCTATTTCAACAAATTGAAAACTGCAAATGTTTTCTATTTCAACAAATTAAAACCTAAAATATTTTTTTTATAACAAAAATTAAAATACAAAAAATTTTTAATTCCACCAATAAAAACTCAAAATTTACTATTCCAACAAAAACTACTAAATTATTCCATTCCATCCATCCTCCCCCCAATACCAACCTTCCTCCCCAACCACCATACTCCTCCCCCCCCCAACAAATTGAAAACTGCAAATGTTTTCTATTGCAACAAATTGAAAACTGCAAATGTTTTCTATTTCAACAAATTGAAAACTGCAAATGTTTTCTATTGCAACAAATTGAAAACTGCAAATGTTTTCTATTTCAACAAATTGAAAACTGCAAATGTTTTCTATTGCAACAAATTGAAAACACCAAATTTTTTTAATTTCACCAAAATAAAAAACAAAAATTTTTCCAATAACAAAAAATAAAAAACTACAAATTTTAATATAACAACTAAAAAATACTAAATTACAAACAACAAATCATACACAAAACATCCTTTCTATTACCAACAAATTGAAAACTGCAAATGTTCTTCTATTCAACAAAAAAATTAAACAAAACAAATTGAAAACTGCAAATGTTTTCTATTTCAACAAATTGAAAACTGCAAATGTTTTCTATTTCAACAAATTGAAAACAGCAAATGTTTTCTATTTCAACGAATAGAAAACAGCAAAATTTTCTATTTCAACAAATTGAAAACTGCAAAATTTTATATTTCAACAAATTGAAAACTGCAAATGTTTTCTATTTCAACAAAAAAACATTTTTCAACCCACCACAACTTGAAACTGCAATGTTTTCTATTTCAACGAATAGAAAACAGCAAAATTTTCTATTTCAACAAATTGAAAACTGCAAAATTTTATATTTCAACAAATTGAAAACTGCAAATGTTTTCTATTTCAACAAATTGAAAACTGCAAATGTTTTCTATTTCAACAAATTGAAAACTGCAAATGTTTTCTATTTCAACAAATTGAAAACTGCAAATGTTTTCTATTCCAACAAATTGAAAACTGCAAATGTTTTCTATTTCAACAAATTGAAAACTGCAAATGTTTTCTATTTCAACAAATTGAAAACTGCAAATGTTTTCTATTCCAACAAATTGAAAACTGCAAATGTTTTCTATTTCAACAAATTGAAAACTGCAAATGTTTTCTATTTCAACAAATTGAAAACTGCAAATGTTTTCTATTTCAACAAATTGAAAACTGCAAATATTTTCTATTCCAACAAAAAACCAAAAAAATTGAAAACTGCAAATGTTTTCTATTTCAACAAATTGAAAACTGCAAATGTTTTCTATTCCAACAAATTGAAAACTGCAAATGTTTTCTATTCCAACAAATTGAAAACTGCAAATGTTTTCTATTTCAACAATGTAAAAAACTGCAAGTGCTACAAAATTTCGATGCTAAAACGACCCATGTAGTCGTCCAGATTGCAATAATTAACTAAAATGTACCAAAAGAATAGAACACTTCGTGTTGGAATTTCACAAAAATCCGGAAAAAATTAAAAACTAAACGATTATACAAATTAATGCTTCACAAAGACTGCTTGAAAAGATGTCGTAGGCCAATCTGCAATTCAGGCCAATTACTACTTGGCCTAGGCCAATCCACTATTTTATGTAATAGCTGTTTGGCCTGCGCTAAGCTGCTAGTGAACCTACAGACCAATCAGATTTGATTATTTAGACACCTGCATGGCCTGCGCTAAGCTGCTAGTGAACCTACAGACCAATCAGATTTGATTATTTAGACACCTGCAATACCTTTAACCAATCATCGTTGGTTATTACATCGCTGTGGTTTTGCGAAATCTCACAATCGCAACTTGGTCACGGTCAAACTGCTATTTGCTTCGAATAGCAAATTGGCCAAGGTCAGTAGGTAATTGGCTTCAATAGCAGATTTGCCTACGACATATACACATTGAAATACGTATTTCTTGATATGAACGAGTTTCTAAAATTCGGCAAACTTTCAATTTTGTTTCAAATCACAGTTTTTTAATCAAAGTCAATTTTCAAATCGACTATGCCACGATTATTCTCTTTGGTAGTGATCAAATGCTAACACGTTTGATTAAGGCATTCAGCACTTTTACATTTTCTACAACAGGACCAAGTTATCCCGTACCTGTGCCACACGGTTATGCTGCGCAGCCGATGCCAGTTGCAGTTTATGCTCCTCCAAAACCACCAAAGCCTACTTATCATCAACCAAAGCCAGCTTACGGTAACGTTTAAATTGTTCATCTTAAGCGTCGAGGTAAACAATGTGTTGTTTAAAATTAATATATTTTTTCAAATTTTAAAGTTTAGTTTTTCGATTTGCTTCACAACAAAATTTGAAGCAGAAATTATTAAGTTACTTTTCACGTGGTTTATACCGACAGTCTAAGGTTTTGAAAACATTACATTTGTGCTGGAATTAATTATTAATTTTCAACGGCAAATATGTATCCAATACAGCTGAAATATTCGTTTCGCATGGTTTAACTTGTTTTGACCATTGCAGAGCGAATTCTCGCTAAAATGGTTATGGTTTCAATCGGAAAATTGCATAACCTGTTTGTGTGGTTTTACATCGTTGCATTTTTTGTTTCAATTAAAATTTTAAGATGTTACTCTCAAATTTAAACCATAAAATAACATTAATAATTTAATTTCACTACTGTATTGACCCGAATAGGAGGGGGAGGAATACGATGAGGGTCCCCATTTTGAGTCCCAATCAATTGGAGTCCGTATACTAATAAGAGTACGTACGCGGCTAGAGTCCCTAAACCTTAATTAGTCCATAAAAGTCAATTATCCCTAATTGTAGCGCATAAGTGGACTCCAGGACCAAATAATTTGAGTGTGAAACTTTAAAGCGTACTTAAATTTTTACATTCCTGAGTATTACCTTGCATTATCGCTCAAGCTAATGGCACAAAACAAACAACGTTTAATTCAACGGATAGTTACAATACAGCAGATCAATGACGAGCGGTAGCGGATGGCGGGTTGAAAATCAATCAGAGTCCGTAACCGAATAACAGGGGGTCCCCTCTGGAGAGGTTAAATAAATCTCAGTCCCTCCTCTTATTCGGGTCACTACAGTATGTGGTTTAATTAGCGTTGAGTAAAAAGCATCTTGTTGCCAGCTTAGAACAGACAGCCAAAACGACTTTCGAGATCTGGTTGAAAGGAAGTTGTCGATGTTAGTTTTGCATTCTCACTTGATATAATAATATGGTTCCGAGACTTTTAGGTATGCACAAACCTGGATCTACATATCCTGCACCTCAAATAATTATGAAACCCGAGTATGGTCACGAGATGATGATGATGCCAAGATACATGGTTCATCCAAAACCAATGGCCAGCTATCAACCGCAGACGCAAACTCAACCGGCTTCCGGGTACCAAACAGCGGCGAAACCAGCAGTTTCGTATCAAACTCAGCCAGTTTCAAGCTATCAAACGGCTCCAAAACCAGCAACCAGTTACTCGAGCCAGCCAGCGAAAAAGATGTATAATCAAGCAGCGCAGTCCGGAAGCTATTCAGCGGTAGGATACCGGCGTGCAAAGCGGCAGACGTTTGAAGGTAAGCATAACTTCATATCGGTGAGATCCGTATTTTCAGCTGTGTCCAGCACCTAGCGCCAGTTAGCAGTTGGTGTCAAAAAAACGTAATTGGTGTTCAAACAAGCGAACTGTAGAATCTGTTGATCTGAAAGGTTACTTAAAATTAGGAAAGACCGATTCAACAGAAAAATATATTAACGCCGAATACTTACAGCTCATCTCTATCTGGCTGTCGTGTTGTACGGTCTAATACCAACAGGTAATAGATGCTACACACGTTTGAGAATACGGGTACATTTACACTGTAAATTTCTGTGAGTTGATTTCAACTCAGAATGAGTTCAATCACTCAGTCTGAGTTAGGACTATCAGAACTCATAATTCTGTGTTGATTCAGCTGATTCTGATTTCATTAATCAAGTCACCCAGAGTCAACTCAACTCAGAGTGAGAATTAGATCAACTCAGAGTGAGTTAAAGTTAACATTTACTAACTCAGAAATAACTAACTATTTGTCTCAGTTGACTGTTTAATTCATTGGAATTTACAGTGTACGTGGCGTGTTGAAAAATCCTATTTGTCGCTAGGTGATTCTGCAAAAGCGATTAAAATATTGGTTATAACAGCATGTTATATGTAAATCGCGGGCCATATAAAGATCCCGGGCGGAACGTTTTTCTGTGGGACTAGAAACGAGTAAAGCTTAAGCTTTAGACACTGTTACGTCCTTGTTCTTTACATTGGCCCAAATCGTTAACAATCATTCATTAATACACAGTGCTGCAAACAGCGAAAGAATTTTATTTTTACTAACGATCGCAGTCAACCTGCTGTTCCACTACCAACACAGCAAACTCTGGCGCTGTGCGACAAAAATTTCCAAACCATAATAGTGGTATTGATTAACCGCTGTATTATTAAACATTGAGTTACTCATAAAAATACTGCTAAATAGCAAAAGTTACTATTTGTTTCGAATACACATAAATATGTTTATGCACCAACGTATATGCAAACGAAAAAAGAAGCAAACAACCATCTAAACAGGACCTTACTGAGCCGAGGTCTCGAATATAAAACTTATGGTATCACGGTAAACTTACTTTACTCCTAAGACAAGTGGCAGGGTTACGTCTTAGAGGTTCATCTTTATGATTGGTCATTGTCAGCTAAAATGATGCTTGTTTACTTCAACCACCCAGTGTTAGAAGGCAAATGTTCCCCATCCACAAAAAGTAATATATTACATTATCGGGCCCATGTAGAGAACAGGGCCGGAGCGTTTTCTGGAGATGCTGCAACAGAGTCTCAGTTTTAAGCTTTAGACTAAATTTTTTACTTAGACTTAGGCTTACGCTTAGGAATACGCTCATCCTTACGCTTTAGGCTTTGGCTTAGGCTTAGGAATATTGTTAATATAATACTGTTCCGGCCCTGTTCTATACATGGGTCCATTATCGTACGCTTAGGCTTTAGGCTGACGTCTAGGTTTAGGCTTTAAGTGTACGCTTAAACTTAGGCTTATTCTCAGACTTTACGCATAGGCTTCGGTTTGGTAGCGGAGAAATTGTTTTTGTGACGGCGAAAGTAGTAAAGAACAAGTACCCTCAAAACTGTGGTTCCAGAAACTTGCACGAATATAAACGGAGGCGGGTGCGTGTGTCGAACGCCGAACGCGGAAATGATTGGCGGCCCACGAGAACGGATCGACAACGTTCAAAATATTGACAATTGTGAACAACGATGCCAACAAACAACGTCACCGTTTGTTTGTATTGCGGCGAATTATTTTACTATCGAACAACAATGCCTGTTATATGATATAAACTCTAGAACGAAGTAAGTATGCCAGTGGTTGCAAGGAGTAGTTTCGATTTGAAGATACGGGCGTCGACGTTAAAGCGAAACATTTCGTACCAACATCCGTCATGGTTGAATTGTAGTAAAAGTACTTTCAATAAATCTTTTTTGTTGGTTCAATGGCAACATTTAGGCACAATAACGGTAACGGATGTTAACAAAACGACTACACTTTAGAAGGGAAAATAGCTGACCGGATGAAAATTTTCAATCATGAGACAGGTAAAACTCACGCCCGCAGCTAGCTCACCTTGATGGCGAAGGCTAAAAAATGATTCAGCAGGGGTATACAATGATTCTGAATGACTTAACAAGCAAGGTTGAAAATTTTCTAGAAGGGCCAAAATTTAACCAGGGGGGCTGAGCCCTCCTGGCCCTTTTTGGCTACAGGCTTAGCAGAGCTATATATCAGGACAAATCCACGGTAATTATATTACATTTAAACGGGTGTAATGGAAAATAAGTCTGATGACAGGGCATGTATGTAGTACTTTTTTGTTTTTGGTTTAAGCACCATTTTGTTCTCCGGTTCGTGCATTGAGTGTATTCTATATGCTAATTTCAAATTCAGTGACGGAAGAAAATATGAAATGAAATCTAAAACAAGGAAACTGATAAACATTGACAATATTTGTTTTGAAGTTGACTCGATTAATAGGGACACCCTGGATTTATTGGGTTGTATAATATTGCATTTCAGTCCGGATCTCTTTGCCATGGGTCCACAAGGTGTTACGCTAATTCAATTTTATAATCCGTGCAATTCGACAGGAAGTAAGTATTTTATATTGACGCTGCATGGATACATAAAATTTGCCCCTGACTTGACTGTAAAACAAAAAATGACGGCAATACTATTGTAATTATGGTCCATGTAAAGATCAGGGCCGGAACGTTTTTCTGTGGGACTAGAAAAAAGTAAGCTTAAGCTTTAGACTAATTTTTTGCTTGGCTTAGGCTTAGGCTTAGGCTTAGGCTTAGGCATAGGAATATGCTCATCCATACGCTTAGGCTTCGGCTTAGGCTTAGGCTTAGGAATATGCTCATTCTTACGCTTAGGTTTAGGCTTAGGCTTAATTGGCTTAGGTTTAGGAATATGCTCATTCTTACGCATAGGTTTAGGCTTAGGCTTAATTGGCTTAGGTTTAGGAATATGCTCATTCTTACGCTTAGGCTTAGACTTAGGAATGTGCTTATAATACTGTTCCGCCCTTGTTCTTTACATTGGTCGTTCAAGGCGTATTGCATTGCAACAAAAGATTTCAAACGAAACTAATTTTTCATTGTTCTTACGTCTGCATTTCATACACAAATTACTAGCTCTATTATTAATCACTTAGCTTTAATCGATTTTAAACGGCAACGACTAAAGCTGGTGCAATACCATTTGATAATTCTAATGTTTGTCACTGTCGGTCACCGATTAGGTACTGCGGCGTTTGTTCGCAAATGGCCGTGCGAGTGACATCCTATCAATTCCTGCACTGCAAAAAATGGTGAGTCAAATTGACTGTCTCCAAAATAGGCTGTACGCCACTACACAAACTGAGTCAAATTCGACACCGCCAGAGTCCAAACAGTGCCACTCAGTGAGTTGAATTTGACTCTGGCGGAGTCAAACTTGATTCAGTTTGTGGAGTCCCGTAGATCCATTTTTTACAGTGTGGAAAAGTGTAGGATTTTTTTCAATTATTTTTTCTACAAACCGACTCTACTGATAGTCATATTTGAACGCGTGACGTCTTTGCAATATATATTCAGGCTGCGACAACGCTGATCAAGATTCGAACTGTGCGTTCTGGTCGTTCAAAGGCGAATGTACTCGAAATCCAGATTATATGTTACAAAGCTGTAGAACATCTTGCAAAGTGGCAAACTTTTTAATTTAGTGTTTTAATATATAAACTGTGTTGTTTTTTTCACTTGTGACGAGTACTGGTTTCAATTTTTGTTTTGCGGTTTTTAGGTTTCGGCTCAATTATGGGCTTGCATATTTGTCAAAACCATTTTAAAATTTGGCAAATAAACCAAATATGTGTAGTAATTTTAATTTAATTGCGAATAATCGCTAACTGAGTCAAAATTCGACTCCGCCAGAGTCAGATTCGATTCGCTGAATCGCGCAGTGAGACGAATTTGACTTTGGCGGAGTCGAATTTGACTCAGTTTGTGTAGTCAGGAAAAGCTTATTTCCTAGAGAGAGTGAATTTGACTCCCCATTTTTTTACAGTGAACGCCAGCATATCGTTGCTCTTTTCATCAAAATTTGAAATATAACAAATTTTGCTGAAAACGTCGACTTTATACTTGTTTTAAGATTACAAATTGCATGTTTGCGGTTGATTGGGTTGTTGCTTTTATTTTATATAAAGTAATTTTTATAACTCATTAAACAAACTGCAAAAAAATGGTAAGTCAAATTGATTCTCTCCGAAATAGGATATTCCGGACTACACAAACTAAGTCAAAATTCGACTCCGCCAGCGTCACATTCGACTAACTGAGTCGCACAGTGAGTCAAATTAGACTCTGGCGGAGTCGAATTTTGACTCACTTGTGTAGTCCAGAAAAGCCTATTTCGAAGAGAGTCAATTTGACTCACCAGTTTTTGCAGTGTTGTGAAATTATTTGTTTACTAAAAATATATTTGACGCTTTCTGCACAGACCAAAGCTTTTAAAATGTCTTTAATTTGGCAAACTTGCTTACAATTCGAAATTGAATGCTGAATACTGAACGCGCATTCTCAGAACATTTGTTAACCCAAACTTTAATATTCATTAACGAAAATTGCTATATAGCGTTATCCTTGAAATTTGTTTAACATGAAATGCGTCAATAACCTCCAAAATTCAATTTATAAAAATTTAATAAAAAACCCAAAATCTCGATCTCAATTTTGTAATTTGAAACTAAAAATATTCTGTAATACGGTATTAAGACAATTCGGCATCCGACAACTCGTCGGTCTGCAACTTGCAATCCGAAATTACGTCGGCTCGACGTCTTGTCGCCCATCGCTAGGCTAGTCGATGTAAAGATTAGGGGCGGAGTGTTTTACGGTGGACCTAGAATAGAACAAGCTTAAGCTTTAGACTTATTTTTTGCTTGGCTCAGGCTTAGGCTTAGGCTTAGGTTTAGGAATATGCTCATGCTTACGCTTAGGTTTAGGCTTAGACTTAGGAATATGCTTATACTACTGTTCCGCCCATGTTCTTTACATTGGCCGTACGCTTGAGAATTAAACATAAGATACCGACCGTCGACAAGTTATTGGGCGACAAAGCACCGTAGATTCATGCTATCCAGAGTATGAGTCGTACAAATAACGATGCAACAATTAGTTGAATACGAATTGCAATCAGCAGACTTAAAATATTACTTAAATCGTTAAAATTTCCTACACTGTAAATTCCACTAAATCGATTAATCAATTCAACTAGCGAGTTGCTAATTTCTGAATTAATATCACTAAACATTAACTCACACTCACTTGAGTTAATCTCACTCTGCGTTGAGTTGATTTTGGGCGAGTTGATTAATTAGCTCAGAATGAATTGAATCAACTCAGACTTCTGAGTTCTGATAGTCCGCACTCAGCCTGACTGATTCAACTCATTCTGAGTTAAAATCAACTCACTAGAATTTACAGTGTACCAGGGCGCAAGATTGAAGCCTTCCTATGCAAGAATTGTTTAAGTGAGACATAATGAAAGCAGACACAGTATATATATTATATTATATATATTATATATATTATATATATATAAAATTAACTTGATAGCGTCTGTTTTTTGATATCTCAGCATCATTTACCTAAAAACGCCCTGAGGGCAAAATAAATTTTTTATTCAAAAATTTTCACAAATAATAAACTGGTTGCGTTTGATGTGACGACAAATTTAAGTCATTGCAACGTTGTTTAATATTAAAACTGTTAGTAAACAGTTTGTCACAAAAACTAGGACGTCTCATGGTATTTTAGGGAAAAAAGCTGCTTCAGTTTCGTAGTCGAGTATGTGAGTTAGTTAACATGAAGTGTAAGAATTTTAATATGATGGTCATGAAATTTTTGGCTACAAAAACTAATATTTTCCGGCCTTTATATCAATGTTACTTTTTGCGGTATTGGGTTTAGTTTTTTAGCCAATACATCAAAGAATAGGGACGGGACGGTATTGTAAGCATATTCCTAAGCCTAAGCCTAGGTCTAAGCCTAAGTGTAAGAATGAGCATATTTGTAAGCCTACGCCTAAGTCTAAGTCTAAGCCAAGCAAAACATTAGTCTAAAGGTTACACTTACTGTACAGCAGTCCAACAGAAAAACGTTCCGCGCCTGATCTTTAGATGGGTCAATTTTTTAATGCAAAGTTTAATGATTTTCATGTATTGGCTTAAGTTAGGCTAAAGATTTGGGTAATCTTTTTACAAGCTTCAAGCTGAGGCTCAGAATAAGGCTCAAGTTAAAGGTTAAGTTTGTGATGGACATGGGCGTCAGCGGAAAATTATCTTTGGAGGTGCACCGAAAAGATTTGGGGAGCCACTACAATTGCAATTCGAGATTGTTTACTTTTAGACCGAGTCTGCTTGGGAGCACTAGCAAAAATTACGGGGTTACGATACCCCACACATAAAATAAATTGTCTTAAAATTTCAAGATTCATACTTTCTTAAATTTTCAAGACATAAAAGTCTTGTATTTCAGATATTAATAGCATTAAACAGCTCAGAAATTTGTTTCTTAAACAGTTAAAACATAAAAATCTTTTATATTCAAGAAATTGCTGTTGCCAATTTATAAGACACAAGTTTCTTTATTTCAAGAAAGATTTTTCTTATATTCAATGATTTATTTTCTGATTTTTATATATATGTAAAAACGTTGCTCCGTTTATATTCTTAAAACGATATGTAAATCATCGAATTTCAAAGATATTTCTGGTTGACCTCAGGCTCCCACAACCTAAGCTTACGCCTTGGACGTATCTTAGGTTGTAAAATTAGGGAATTTGGTTGAGCTTTAGCCCCCAGTTTTGGAGTCGGTTTACATGGCAAATCTCTGCGTTTTATTTAAGACATGTTGGTCTTATATTTCAGAAATATTTTTCTTAATCAAATTGTAGAAAACTGCAAATAATATAACGCGAAAAAATTTTGGAGACTAAAATTTCCACTTGCAAGCTACATCTGCTAAAACTTGTGCGTGTGAACAGGGCTTTAGTAAATAAAAATTTTAAATCTTCAATGTCAATATTTCAGAACGTATTTGAGAATGCAGTTATTAGTTAGCTTAGTTACTATTTTTAGCTTAGTTTTGTCAAGCTTTGCTTATATTGACAAGGTGAGCATTTGGTTAACAAGTAAAAGATTTAGGTTACAGTGACCAAGAACAACAAAATTAAAGTTATGGTGGAGGGTACCGCGAAGCAGCGGCGGTATACAGAGCTCAAAGGGATGGGGGCCACAGGACGTATAACAACTGCGTGGCAGCTTAGGGCCCCCACAGGGCGTATGAGAACTGTGGCAGCTTAGGGCACCCACAGGGCGTATAAGAACTGTGGCAGCTTATGGCACCCACAGGGCGTATAAGAACTGTGGCAGCTTAGGGCACCCACAGGGCAAAGCAGGCACCCGCAAAGCAGCTTAGGGCACCCACAGGGCGTATAAGAACTGTGGCAGCTTAGGGCACCCACAGGGCGTATAAGAACTGTGTCAGGTTAGGGCCCCCACAGGGCATATACGAACTGTGGCAGCTTAGGGCACCCACAGGGCGTATACGAACTGTGGCAGCTTAGGGCACCCACAGGGCGTATACGAACTGTGGCAGCTTGCAGTGAAGGATTTAAAGATGTAATCGTGATCATTCCGCTGGTTGTTCTGTCATTATTATCTTCTTCTTAAATGTGCAACACGAACAGACATTGAACGAAGTCAAACGGGATGTAAGCGTCCACGACCTGACGCTGTGATCGTCGCAAATTAGCTAAATTACAGACATTAAATCTATAGCGTAACTGTGGCCGATGTAAAGAACAGGGGCGCAATGTTTTTCTGTGGAACTAGAATAGAGTAAGCTTAAGCTTCAAACTAAATTTTTTGCTTGGCTTAGGCTTAGGCTTAGGCTTCGGAATAAACTCATTCTTACGCTTAGACTTAGGCTTAGGCTTATGCTTATGAATATGCTTAAATACTGTGCCGCCCCTGTTCTTTACACTGGCCGTAACTGTTAAGAGGATGCAAATTAGGGTACTACAGAAGTTTTGTCTCTGGCTCCAGCGTATAAATCGACTTCGACTCCGACTCCAGTAGGATGTATGACGGAAATTACAGCAGTTTCAAGTGAAAATTTTGCCAGTTATGCTGTTCAATGACTATGAATACAATTAGGGCGTTTTTCAAAGCCTTTACTTATAGAAATTATTCAAAAACAAAGGTTAAACCAAAATTTTTGTCAACATTTAACGTATTTTAATATTTAAAATTGGCAAATTAAAAATTTCGTTTCATCTCCAGCTCCGGTTCCGGCACGACAAAGCCTGACGACGTTAATAGGTCACAACTCCCAGCCATCCGCTCAAGCTAAATCGAACGTAGCGGTTTTAATTGCTTTTTAAATTCGACAACTCGTTCGGTATTAATCTCTGTGTTGTTGTAATTTTAGGCATATTGGCTTGAAGGAAAATGGACCACAAAATGGGACGGTAAAATCAGGTGGCCAACGGTACCAAAAATGACGTACGGTGAAATACTTGAAATTCGACCGGCTGAATATTCATACAGCGCTCAAATCGGAGTGCTTAATTACACGTAAGTATTTAAATATCATTCAAATTTATTTGATTTTTTTGTAACTGAAATCATTTTTACACCTTTGCTCGAGTTAAACTAACTCATATTAAAGTCAACGTTACCCGGGATTCACGTTACCAATTGTGCGTTTGGTATCTGTTTTGTCACTATGCCTATAGCTGTACATAGTAATATTTTTTGCTACCCATATGAATACCAGCAGAAAATATAACGTTTGGCATACTAGGTTTTCGAAACATTGACCTACCCATATGGGTAGAGTCATGATGTCTGCTTATAGCCCATATAGGTGCCAATATAAATGAACCTTTAAGCTTGTACTTTAAAACAGCTCAGTACAGTGAGTTTTATTTTACAAGTGTAAGCTAATACGCGTAGGCAGCCTAAACTTGTGCATAAATTTGTAGCCAGGAGCCCAAGCGCTTGCATTTTTGGGCCCATGCAAAGATCAGGGGCCGAACGCTTTTCTGTGGGACTGCAATAATGTAAGCTTAAGCTTTAGGCTAAATTTTTGCATGGCTTAGACTTAGGCTAGGCTTAGGAATATGCTCATTTTTAAGCTTAGGCTTTAGGCTTAGGCTTAGGCTTAAGAATATGCGTTTTATACCTACTGTTCTGCCCCTGTTCTTTACATTGGCCCATTTTTGTTATGTGAAAATTAATGCGAGTGGGAACAATTGAAACTAAATATTATACCAGATCGTCCACGTGGTCTCACTCAACAAAAGATAAATTCCTCGATACGTACGGCATTATTTCAATTGATGCGTTTGGAAATGTTGTTTTTATGACTGCCGGCAGTAATGGTAAATTAGTAATTCGTTTGAATAACGGTTGCGCTATCATTTTTAACGTGCGGAGCCGTCTGCACGGTGACGGACGGCGCCGGACGGGTGATGCACGGTGACGGACGGCGCCGGACGGGTGATGCACGCTGACGGACGGCGCCGGACGGGTGATGCACGGTGACGGACGGCGCCGTACGGGTGATGCACGCTGACGGGCGGCGCCGGACGGGTGATGCACGCTGACGGACGGCGCCGGACGGGTGATGCACGCTGACGGACGGCGCCGGACGGGTGATGCACGCTGACGGACGGCGCCGGACGGGTGATGCACGGTGACGGACGGCGCCGGACGGGTGATGCACGCTGACGGACGGCGCCGGACGTCAAGTATAGCGCAACGCTAACTTTTTGTAAAAATGGTCAGAGCCTCCCGTTGCTTGTTCAGTTAAACTCAACAAAGCGATCGGTTATAATATGCTGAAGCCAGTCTAATGAGCGTTTAAATGGTGTTTGAGACTGGTGCACATAATTCGCGTCACATCTTTTCAGTACCATATGGCATAAAATTTTGTTAATATTCAGGTACAACTGGTTACATTTAACCCTTTCTCACATGAATATTTTCTATTTTCCCTGAGACCTACTTTTATGCTAGGATTCGAACTCCGGTGACTGGAGTGGGAGACGTATATCATCACCACTGAGCTATAGGAGCTTGACGCTCGAGCCCGAGGGGGCTCTCACGTCTTGTGGTGATTTAGTACTATGTATACGTGTTGCAATTGTTAAACACGGTGTGATATATACTATGTAACGTATATACACTGCGCTGAGTTGCCTACAGGCAACTCAATGTGAGAAGGGGATAATGGTTTAACCAGTTTGATAGTAAACCCAACATATTGGAGGGTCAAAAAGTTTTACATGAACCAGACGGCGGTTTCAAAGAGTATTTGAAAGAAAGAATGGAACTTTTCGAGGTGGTATGGTCAAAATTTTTTTCTGGGGAACTGAGCCAATAATGTTGCTCACTAGCGAATTCAGAGGTGCACAGAGTGAGCAGCATACGCCCCCCATCACAATTTTTTTGTGTTAAAATTGTGAGGTCCCTACCTGACAATTTTTGCAATTTTTTCCGCAGAATTTTTTGTGATAACATGTTTTGATGAAATGATAAGGTCCTTACCTTACAATTTTTGCGGTTTCATAACATTTACCAGGCCGCCCCCCTTTGTCAGAAATTTTGGTATCCGCCTCTGATGCTGCTTAGCAATTTGCTTACACGTTTTTGTGTTTATATTTGTTGAGCCTTTAATAGTCAATTAAAATTATTATCACACATTATCTTTCCGTAGGTTTCATTACAATTGAAAAATCAATTGAACCAATCAAATACGGATCACTCAAGCTCGCATCGAATTACGTTGGACGAATTAAAATTGCACGTGAAGTTCCTGTAGTAAATGTAAGAAACTAAGACAAATCACGGCTGGAGCAAGGTTCAAAACAAGCCAGATTTTTGGCCAATTTGTGTCTTAAACTAAATTTGTTCTTAACTATACACTCTGTAAATTGCTATGAGTTGATTAGTCAATTCCGCTAGCGAGTTGGTTATTTCTGAATTTATATCAGTAAACATTAACTCACTCTCCGTTGAGTTAATTCTCACTCAGAGTTGAGCTGGCTCTGGGTGAGTTGATTAATTAACTCAGAATGAATTGAATAATTTCAAAATTCTGAGTTCTCATAGTCCTAACTCAGACCGAGTGATTCAACTCATTCTGAGTTAAAATCAACTCACAGAAATTTACACTGCAGGTTGCTGCTTTGATAACATTGTAACATCGCCCTGCATTCTCAAATGTGTGTAGCACCTATTACAATTTAGTGATAAGGATTTGTAACTTTCAAACCAGTAAAATGATAACATTTGAAATTCAGGCGAAGTTTTTGCATTGATTTGCCCTACTTCTGAACTACACACAAAAAAAGTATTTCTGAGATTATTCAGAAAAGTATTTTCTGTGGCAAATCTGAAAAGTTTTTCCAATATTTAAGACAATTTTTCTAAAAATAACTGGAAAACGTTTATTTTCAGACTTTATTTCAAAATTTTTTGCAAACTTTTCTGGGATAACAGAAATACTTTTCAAGTGCACCTTGCTAATTATATTTCTTAAATGTCAGAAATTTTTTCTTAAATATCAGAAATGTTATTTTGAGTGTAATTTTGGGATCTGCAGTTAGTTTGAAAATCTAACGCTAACTGGTGATAGGTGCTATTTGCCCTTGAGAATATGAACCGTCAAATCAGAAGGCAGTATAGTTTGTCGGAAAGTTACACGTTTAAACTTCAATCTTAATGTAGTTTACAAATATTACTTGTGATTTTAAGATCTTGAAAGACTTCGCGTATTTGACTAATTTTTTTGCTGGTAGCAAATTATCTGTTCGAAGCCCTACGTTTAGTGACAACATTACTATTTAAGCATTTACAAACGAGTCATTGCCGGAGCAGCCACCCCCATGCCCCACATGTCGGAGGCCCCACTCCTAAGAGGGGCTCACACCATAACCGGTTGAAACAAAAACCGCCGAAGTTTTAAAATGCGTCTGGCTTCTCGCTCGCCAATTTGAAGGGGGGGTGGCGCCCTGGAGTTTGGGTTGAGCCCCCACCCCTGTCTGCTGCGGCACTGTAACGAGTGTATCATTACACTATTTAGGTTGTTCGTGAGTACAAACTAATCAACTCAACCTACATGGAGCACGTTCTATACATGCGGACAATTCAACATCCGGCTGATAATGGACTCCTTGAACACAGCAGGGTTTACTATGTCAAAGTTAAATAAAAGATACGAAATGTATTTATAAGCTGAATTTTATCATCTAATAATTTGGCTTTATTATAAACAAAACCAGTGTGAACAATCAACCGATTATAAAACTTATGCAGCAAGCTTCATAAATTAGCGTTTTAGTAAACAAAATAGTTTGAAAACATTTCTAATCAACGTTTTTTAAGTCGATTACATTCCCGTATTGTAGTGACCCGAATCAGTGGGAGGGTCCACATTTTGAGTCGCAATCAATAGGAGTTCGTATCCTTAATAAGAGTCCGTAAGCGGATAGAATCCCTAAAGCCTAATTAGAGTTCACAAATGGCTATTAAACCTAATTGTAGCGTATAAATGACTCCAGGACCAAATAAAGTTGAGTTCGAAACTTTAAAGCGTACGTAACGTTTGAAAGTACATTCCTAAGTGTAACCATGCATTATCGCTCAAGTTATTGAAACAAGACAAATAAACGTTTAATTCAACGGACAGTTGCAATACCGAATATATATCAGTAACGAAGGGCGGTGACGGCGGGATAAAAATAAATAACAGCCCATAACCGAATACTAAGTAGCCTGTCAGATGCAAAAAACCCCCCCCACTTCTGACAGCTAATATTTTTCAAAAACAAGGTTCGTTGACTTACAAACAAAACCCCAACCCCCCCCGCACGCACTCAATTTATGGGTAGTATAAATTTCCACGTATCGAGGAAATACTGTATAAAACGCAACGCTCGATGGTACATTTTTCAACGCGTAAAACACGTAAGTTGCTTACCTTTTGTTAACGGAATTTTGACCTTTTACTGTAACTGTTATGTTTATAGAAGCTGCAGTTACACTGAATATCCACTCTTCTATTCAGTTTATAACTAAGAGTGCACATTTGTCATGATTCGGTTGACAAGAGTTGACGTACATTGTTCCTGCGTATCGTTTCTTGAAATAATCTCTTGGGTGATGCGTTTCGTATTTGGATTATATATTTTCCCGTCTTCACCGCCATCAGAAACCCAGGATTACGCAAATAATTGAATTTCACCCACATGTTTTGAAGATTCTAGTCATTATTTTTGTGCTGTAATAGCGCTACGTATACATACGCAACAACATGTGTATACCAGGGTACAGCCGGAGGTCTGCCCCGGCTCCGTCTCTGGTAGAATTTTTGCCAGGAGGTTCGGTGGGAAATTTCGGTAGTGAAATTTTGCATAGCTTTACAACATTTATCTGTTTGGCGCGTTTCGTTTAAACTTTTGGCAATAATTGTTGAGGAAAGAATTGCAGAAATTTCGTAAAAAATAAGTGTAAAATCAACCGATGTAACAATATATTACAGGTAAATTGGTAATATTAACAAATTAAACATCATTAAGGAGCTAATTTTGCCCCACCTCTGGCTACACCTCCGGCTCGAGCCCGTGGCTGAGGGGCGGCCAGGGGGGCTTAACCCCTGGAAAAATTTTGCCCCCGCTTTAAAAAATTATCAACCTTGCCTGTAAGTCATTGAACACCCTTGTATGCCCCTCCTGAAAAATTTCTAGCCCCCCTAGTATGGTGAGCTGGCTGCGGGCCTGCTCCGGTACCGTTATTTTTCACACCTTCGGTTGCACCCTGGTGTATATACGCTTGTAACCTGCCGTAGTGTAAAACATCAAAGGTATGATTTCTATTTCCGCCCTTTACATTAATATTTATTGAACAATGATATTTAACTAATGTTTGTAGTTTAAAATCTGGCTTACAACTTTTGTTAATAGTTTTTAACTTATGCTTATAATCTGCTACCTAAAACTAGACATATTTAACCAAGAAAGCCTAATGTAGACAAAATATTCGCAATACTTTAAATCATCGCTACTCTGGTTTACGTTTATTTTTCACCAAAAACCAAAATGTTAAAATTGTCATTTTGAATAATTGCCACAACTCTATTTCATTATTGTTAGGGCCAATGTTACTTTAATGGGTGTAACAGCAGATAGAGCGTATTCCTATGACTAAGCCTAAGCCTAAGGGTGGCAAAAACGTATTCCTAAGCCTAAGCCAAACAAAAAATGTAATATAGAATCAAATCGTACACTTTTATAGACCCGCCAGATTCCTGGACGCCCGTTAAAGTAACATGGACCATTGTCAGCATCCTATTCGTACTCCTACTACAAGACTCCTAATGAATTTTCGCAAAAAATCACTGGATTTAGGCAATTTACAGTCAAAAAACAGTTTCTGATATTGAAGAAATATTTTCTTAAATTCAAGACAATTTGTTTTGTGTGTAGCAAGATTTCATTTCCAGATTTTATGATTATTTTATGCTTTACCGACATGATTACAAAAATTAAGGATCAACAATAATTCTGGCTTGCATAATCTTTTATGCTAAGGTTAACACGTTTGCCAGTTTGCCAGTCATGGTAGCGTTTAGTGTAACATCGTCAGAGCCGGTAAAACGTTCAAACAAAAACCTCTACATTTGTGTTAAACTTTCAATCGACTTTATTTCGAAACGCCCACTGCCGATCCGACCAATGTATAGAAAACGGCCGGAACAGTAGTATAATCATATTTCTAAAGTCTAACCCTAAGCCTAAGCGTAAGGATGACCCTATTCCTAATCCTAAAGCCTAAGCAAGCAATTTAGTCTAAAGCTTAAACTGACTCTACTACAGCCCCATCATCAAAACAATCTGGCCCTGTTCTATACATGGGCCGCCGATCCTATCAGTACGAGTTTTCAGTTTTTATCACGGAAAAACAGCGGACAGTTGGAAAACATTTATTCAGTGCTTCAACAAGCAAAAACAACATTAACGGATGCTAAATCTTACACCAAAATGAAACTGAAAGAATCACACGACTCTTTTGCTTAGTATATATCAACATTTAATGTTAAGATGGTATAAAATGTATACTTTACTCGCACTGTTCGCACTGTGGTGTCCAATCTTGTGACATCAGCTTTTCCCAAAATGGCTCTATTTTTTGTTTTTCAAGAACCTTTCCACTGTTTTCAACAGGCTCTTATTATGTTGGCGTAGGATTAAAAATGAACTTTTAACCCTGCCAGATAAACACCATAGTAACCGGTAATTGTTGATCTGGTTCAACACTGATTGGTTCCACAACCTGGTCACAAACCAGATAAACGATAGTTTGAGAGTAGAGAGTGCTCAATTTGCGTGTATTATGTATACGTGTTCGGCCAATGTAAAGAACAGGGGCGGAACAGTATTATAAGCTTATTCTTAAGTCTAAGCCTAAGCTTAAGCGTAAGAACGAGTTTATTCATAAGCCTAAGCCAAAACGTAAGAACGAGAAGCCTAAACCTAAGCCTAAGCTAAGCAAAAAAATAGCCTAAAGCTTAAGCTTACTCTATTCTAATGCCACAGAAAAACTTTCCGCCTCTGATCAATAACATGATCCACGTGTCATACTTTATTATTGATACCCTTGTCTATCATGTCCGTTTCAAGAAATCTGAGACTTTTAGTGGAGATTTCAATTCACGAGAGTATAACTTTATTCGAGACTCTGCTACAAAATTCATCAGATTCTATTCAAAACCTATAAAAGTTCCTGTTCCTAGTGTTTGCAAAATATTTTCCGTTATAGGAATATATTATCCCCCCATTTCAACCTATGGTCATACGCTCGGGTTCTAAACAAATATATACATGATACTGCGTGTAAGACAAGCTATTATCAATGATTGATTAGGTATTTTCTGTGACCTCGATTTACTCTTATAATACTTCACACGAATTGGTGCTTTTGTTACGCTTAGTTTTCAAAAGACAGAGTTGGGTTTAAGGTGTATTTTGACTGACAGACGACAAAAATAAATTTGCTAAAATATTTCTAATTATATACGGCATTTAAAATCAAAAAAATCTTACTTAAAATGTGTGAATTAAGCTTATATTTTTCCAGAAAACCTGTATTTCATGGCAACAACCTGATAGTGTGGTAGCCTGAAAATTGGTCAACATTTGTAAAAACAGTCTAATATATTAGTACGGTGACAGTATTATAAGTGTTTACGTACTGTAATGACTCAAATAAGACGGGGTCGTAATAAAAGGTGGGGTTCCCATTTTGGGTCCCAATAAATACGAGCCCGTATCCCTAATAATAGTCCGTAAGCGGATAGGGTCACTGGCTGGGTGTCTGAAACCTTACTTAAGTGATACTTAAGTACGCGCTAAGTAATTACTTAGCCATTTTGTCGTTTTTAAAATCGTTAAGTCGCTGACTAAATCGGATAGA
The DNA here is from genome assembly GCA_030248215.1 of Enoplolaimus lenunculus. NCBI lineage: Eukaryota > Metazoa > Nematoda > Enoplea > Enoplida > Thoracostomopsidae > Enoplolaimus > Enoplolaimus lenunculus. The sequence goes on from JASANG010001516.1 coordinate 83,131, forward strand.
TTACAAATTAACCGTTTAAATTATACAAACCTTGGTCCAACTGAAATTGTAGACTCGTGGCATCTCCTTAATATAAATCAAAACTATTACTTTTTGTTGCGACAATGACACACATTTGGCGTTTACCTGTTTTGTTCAAAAAATTAAGTATTTACTTAAATCAACGACTTTAAGCCATTACTTAACCATAGCTTAAGTAAGTAAATACTTGAGTAAAATTTTAAGAACTCAGCCACTAAACCCAAATTAGAGTTCATAAATGTCAACAACTTTGATAAACCAACAGCGCTTATTATAAATGTGCAGTAAAAGTTGACAAAGTTATTGCGAAAAGTATCTTAACCAGATTTGTTTTACTGCCGCAACGAAGCATATAAACCTTTAAAGCTGAGGTGCGGGCGGCGTTTATAAAAGCTTTTAGGTCACAAATACATGCTTGTATCAACTTATAGCACTTTTATCTTCAGTTGTATACGGCAAGTGCTATACACTACATTTTGGCTTGTGTGGTTTCCAGTCTTTTTATGATACGCAATAGAGGCCCTCTTTAAACCTGGTTATATTTGGAGTGGAAACGGGGTACAGCTGCCGTTACACGTTGCGGCCAATGTAAAGAACAGGGCCGGAACAGTATTATAAGCTTATTCCTAAGCCAAAGCCTAAGCCTAAGCGTAAGAATGAGTATATTCTTAAGCCTAAGCCTAAGCATAAGCCTAAGCCAAGCAAAAAAATTAGTCTAAACCTTAAGCTTTATTCAATTGTAGTCCCACAGAAAAACGTTCCACCCGTGATGTATACATGGGCCCACGTTGCGATAGCGTTTTTTTTTGCCTATTTGTTTATTAATTGGAAAACATACGCAGAGACTTAAATTCATGTGCAATTGCAATATCTTGTGTAGTGTTTGTATATTTTACAAAGATCAAACGAAACAGCTTAATTTGCCGATAAATTTGTGGATTTTATAATTTTTCAACGTGAAACCGTATTCTCAATTGTGTGTAGCACCGTATAGCCAGCTGGTAGCCGGTGCTAAAACGATCGTATACCGAGGACAGCTCTGAATTTGAAGTTGTGTACAGGAGCCGGTGAAAATTGAACGTAGAAAAATGTGCCAAACATAGGCCCATATAAAGATCAGGGGCGGAACGTTTTTCTGTGGTATTTCAATTGAGTAAGCTTAAGCTTTAGACAATTTTTTGCACGCTTAAGCATTGGCTTAGGAATATGCTTATAATACTGTTCCACTCGTGTTCAATTACATTGGCCCAAATTTATTAGTTAACTATAATTAATTCGGCCCAAGTTACTTTGAGTCGTGAACCTTCTTTTCGCGGGACCAGAATAGAGTAAGCTTACGATTTATACTAAATTTTTTACTTAGTGTTTACGCTTAGGCTTAAGCTAAGGCTTAATTATAGACTTATATATCCACACGCTGAGATTTTAGGCTTAGGCTCATGCTAGGCTTAGGAATAAGGTTATAGACTGTTGCACTATAGTGACCAAAATAAAGATGGGGGACTGATATATATTTGGTCCCTCCAGAGGGTACCCCCTGTTATTCGGTTACGGACTGTGATTTTCAACCCGCCCTTCGTTACTGATATATTCGGTATTGCAACTATCTGTTGAATAAAACGTTTATTTGTCTTGTATCAAAAAAGCTTGAACGATAAT
>JASANG010002724.1:0-84540 GCA_030248215.1 Enoplolaimus lenunculus
TAAAGAACATGCGCGGAACAGTAAAGCACATTCCCTCAGCCTAAGCCTAAGGCTAAGGACTTTGGAGCGTAAAAATGAATTTCCGTTATTTCTATAATAAAAACGTACTTTATACACCTCAACCGGAAATCCGGTTCCAGGCGGGGGCATTTATGCGAATATCATATAAAATATTCCGGATCCGGAAGCACGGATGCGCTAGTTTTTTAATTGTTTCAAGAAATAATCTTTGAACATGTGTAAAAAACAGAACGCTCTGACCAACGAGTTGAAACAAATTTATTGCTACGAAACATTTTATTAGTCATATCCAATGCCGTCCAAACAAACATGTTGCTTACTTCACAAATACAGACAACATTAGCGTAAACCGAAAGTCATCCTTATTGTTTCTCGTTTATAAAGTAAGTTTGTTTCCAACCGTAGGTCAATGTTTCAAAGTGTTTTGGCCCCCTTATAAACACTCTGAAAAGCGTCTCGTTTAGCGGTGTTAATACTAGTGATGGGCATCGGATATTTTTTTATATCCGGATATCCGGCAATTCTTGCCGGATATTTATCCGGATATCCTTATATCCGAAGTACCCTGACCCTCAAGCAAATTGATGTGAGCATAAAAGATACAATTCTAAAAACGGTATTTATTAAGCCAGTACTGCAGTGACCTGACTAACAGGAGGTATCCCTAATAAGAGTCCGTAAGCGCATAAAGTCGCTAAACCCTAATTAGAGTACATAAATGTCAATTATTCCTAATTGCAGCGCACAAATGACTCCAGAACCAAATAAACATTCAATTCAATAGGGTTAGCTACAATACCGGATATATGTGTAAGGAAGTGTGGCGGAGGACGGGATAAAAATAAATAACAGTCCGTAACCGAATAACAGGGGGTACCCTCTGGAGAGGTCAAATAAATATCAGCCCCCCTTCTTATTCGGGTCACTAGAGTATTGTTACCAGTCGTAGTGGGACTACATTTATTGAGCGAAGCTCGAACACACGTAAGCAATTAAGGTAATATGCAAATTAGTTATTAGCTAACTATTCAGTTATCGGTTTTGGAGGTTTGTAGGCAATGTCCTCAGATTCCTCGCACCCAAAAACCCTTCAGCCACCCTATAATTTTTGGAATAATTTAAAAAATCCTAATTTTGTCTTGTGAATTAAGCTAATATGCAAACTAACTATTAGCTAACTATTCAATTATCGGTTTTGGAGGTTTGTAAACAATTTATTCAGATTCCTCGCACCCAAAAACCTTCAGTGAACCCTAAAAAGTATTGAAATAATTTAAAAAGTCCTAGTTTTGTCTTGTCAATTAAGCTATTATGCAAATTAGTTATTAGCTAACTATTCAATTATCGGTTTTGGATGTTTATAAACTATTTATTCAAACTCCTTGCTCCTAAAAACCCTTCAGTGCTGAAATTATATTGCTTTTAACCTTAATAATTAGTGAAATATTGCAAAAAGTCGTAATTTAGGCTTATAACCTTGCTAATATGCAAATTATCTATTAGCTAACTGCTCAACTATCGATTCTGGAGGTTCCTAAACAGTCTACGCAGATTCCTCGCATTCAAAAACCCTTTAATGCTAAAATTAGATTGCTTCTAACTGTAATAATTAGTGAAATATTGTGGAAAGTACTAATTTATGCTTAATTAATAATGCAAATTAGCCTGTAGGTAATAAACGGCTCCAAATTTTAAAACCCCAATGCGAGGTTAACACCCCAGGATTATTGGCTTTCGGACGGACGGACATCCACCGTTCGACCCCCAAGTACAAAACAGAAAACGCTTCGCGAAACTTCGAGCTTCGCTCGGAGTTTCGCTTCGCTCAATAATTTGGCGAAATTTGAGTAGGCACGGCCGTATAATTAAAATTATCCAAACAATTAACACAATTTTTGAAAAACTCGAATATTGCTCCAATAAATTACAATTAACTAAATATGACTAAATTAACCTTATCTCTAATGAAATTGGGCAAATTTTAACCCACCAAGGCGTATCCAATCCACAATAGATACTTGGATACAGAATTTTTTCGTCAGCTCCAGCCAGGGTTGTTTTTCCCGGAAAAAAATTATGACCTTTGGAACCTTAAAATTCGTGGCATGGAATAACCGGAGGAGGTCATCGGAACATCTGAAACTGAGCGCAGCGAGTTAAACATCTCACGCTTGTTTTTTGTAAGTATATATATTACATCCCAGAAGCCTTTCAATTCAGCAACCTCGCGAGCAAAGCGAGGTTTGAAGCTCGACGTATTCTTGTGTCAAATCACACGGTAAAAGCAAGCTTTCAATTTTGAGCACCCTAACTTTAACCGCCCCACTGTCGACGAAACCTGGTGAGTGTAGCGAACAAGTTGCATATGTAGTTTTATATCGATTCTCTTGGCAACGTTTCAATTCTTAAATTCATTTATATATTCATATGCTGCAGTTTTCGGACATATAATGTATCCTGGTATACATATACACACGGTCACTGGTAATGTGTTGCATGAAAACTAGTTGGATGTCACCTAAGAACGTTATTTTATACCATATTTACTTGCAAACACAAATTATTGCAGTGCACTAAAATTTTGCATAGTTTTACAAAGTTTACCTGTTTGAACGCGTTTTCTTTTAACTTTCGGCACAATGTTGAGGAAACAATTGCCAAGATTTTTTAAAGCAATAAGCGTAAAACTACACGATATAAACAACTTTCCAGATATTTGCTGTAATAAACAAATTAAACATAACTACCTTATTTCGCCTCACCACTGGTTCCGGCAGATTTTATTAACCTCCGGCTCCGCCAAATTTTATTGACCTCCGGCTCCGGTACTTTTGACCTCGATTACATCCTGCTAAACAACCTACACTGCTCTGTACAGAGAAATTGAAAAATATATTTTAATCACAGTACTGTGGAACAGATTGAAATATCCAGGCAACCAATTAAGCGCTAAACATACGATCTTTGCATACTAACTGAAGCTTCGCAAACAAACCAAATGTCAGAGTACGCTAGTGGTACATCGAGTAGCCGACAGACTTTAGCGAATGCGAAGCTAAGCTTCTGATCAAGTTTAGGATTATGTTCAGGTTTACCATTAAGCTTAGTTTAAGCTTAGGTTCCGGTTTAGGCTTAGTGGGCAGACCCATGTAATTAACATGGGCAGCAACGTTAATCCAATAATTTAAATGCGCAGCATTATGTCAGTGCGGAAAGCACATTCATGATTACGCATTCAACTGCTTTTCTTGGTTTAGCTTCGGTTAAAAATCCTACCTGTATGTTACCGTTCACCGCAGTATTAGCGAAACCTGTAAGCGGTCAAATCAGCAAAAACGGCCATATTATTATAGCAACAGCATTTCCTAATTCTGAATTTACCCAATTTACATTGTTTCTAGAATTTGATTACGCAACGTTTTTGTACGCCGACGAATCACAATTACTGTAATCACTCGTTGTAGATTCCTTTCCATTGTCATCATTGTCTTTCGTATGATCATCATTATAATCGCTATCCTCAAACTCGGAGTCCTCTCCACCAATTGAATTCCAAAACGCTCGAGTCACCTTTTCGGCATACGCTCTCCTTTCGTCACCTTCAAGAGAATCCGCATGAGCTTTCATTCTGCCAAACATTGCAAACAATTTTTCGAAAGAGTTTGATTGCTGCTGATCAACACATTCGCTAGTGTTGTTTACAGTATCCTGGGCAACAGGAGCTGCGTTAGTCGCTTGATAAATCAAAATATTTTCATTTTCACTTGTTTCGGTGCAAGGGTCGACATTGCTACACTTTGCTGAATTATCATATACTCCATTTGGAACGAAAGAAACCGAATGTATTTCATTGTTTGTGCTGTCGCAATCAATGTCTAAAAAGTCATTCTAGTTTTACCTTACTTCAGCACAAATAAATCTTATATCATAGTAATGTGGCTGTTTACATACTTAACATAACAAGGCGCGCTCAGACGGGACGAAGCGGTATCATGAGTCCAACAAACTAAACATTTCCAATCACCAACATTGCATTCATCTTTGTCAGCCAACAAAACATTCTATGGCAATAGCTCCACAGTCCTCATTAGAGTTGTCAAGGAACCGGAGCCCAAGGCCACGGTGCCGCCGCCGGTACCAATCAGGACCGAGTTAGAACACGCAATTATAACTATGAACATGAGCCACGACATGCGTAAAACGTATATGTGACTAACAACAGTTCAAAATAATTTCACTTTCCGGTTCCGGTAATTTTTTCAAATTCGGGTTCCGGTAAATGGTAATTCCGGTTGCACCCTGGGCCTGGGTACCACGCATACATCTGTACATACCTTCTTCCAGAAACCGCTGAAGTCTTTCCTTCCTCTGTTGTGTCAATTCTATATCATTTTTCAATTTCAAATTCGACCACGAATTGGCACTTAAAGCTTGTTGAACTCGTTCTATACCGTACTTTTCGTTATACTGACATAATTCTGCAATTATTTCGGGATCTGAAAAAACAACCAGCATAATAATCAAGATTATACTGAAGAATTAAGGTTCACATTAAGTTCTGCTATTTCGAATTACCAATTGCAATAACCTTCGCCAAACAAAACAACGAATCAAAAGTTAGTTCGTCAAAGCTTCGTTCAAATACCAAAATACTGCCAGGAACACTAAAAACAGACCGCTACTGGTCTGTATTCAAAATGACAGCTTCTTCGCAGTAGTCAAATGTTCCCATAATTCTACTAATCATTAAAGCGAAATACATCTATTTAGATGCGAAACACTGTTATGGTAACTTTTGTTTTAAAACGATTATTAATCAGCCTCGTCCTTCGACTTACCTGGACTTAATTCAATTGCTTCAAACGAGTTTTCTAGGCACCATTTTGTGACAAGATCACGTTTATTATTTTTCAAACGGTCACAAATTAGTAATTGAGTACCAGAATTCTTGAAAAGCAAACGGCATCCGTTCCATATGCGCAAATGTTCAACATTGCTTTCTCCATCAAATAATATGACAATAGCCTGAAACGAAAAAAATAAGAGACATTCGTACAACGCTAGTACTGACGTATTGTCCTATAAAAATTGAACAGTTGCAAACTATTCACAAAATATCGAACAGAATTCTGACGGCTTTTACGGTAACTGAATCATAGAAAATTTGGAACCTTGAAATGCCAGATACATCTGACCGGCTGAGAAAGGTCATATGTAGCCTAGAATATAATATTTTTGTTACTTTTCAAAACCAAAATCGTTAGCTCTTTACGTTGGTACTACTGAATTGTGCACTATAATAATGAGTCGAGAGTACTTCTCACACTGAGTTCACTATAAACAGCTCGCATTGTCTAATGCATCCTTGTAAGCTTACCATCACAAGCCGATGGATGCATTTTTAACACTTTAATACCGACTCTATCTCACTTCTCCCTATATATTGTACGTTTTTATAGTGTTGCCTTCAGTTGTAATATTTGTTTGAATTATGTTACTTTTAAGGACGTCCAGTTTATACTAGGCACTATAAAATGGAGATTACTTAAGATTAATTCTATTCTTTTCGCTCAGGATCAGGATTAGTTCTAGACTATTCTTACGCTGAAGTTTAAACTAGGCTTAGGAATAGGGTGAAATACAGTTACGCGCTAAAATAACACTGGATCATCTTAATCAGGTTTTTCACCGCCACTGTAACTAGGGTGCGACCGGATATCCGGTTCCGGTTTATTATCCGGCAAAAACTGATATCCATATCCGGTTCCGGTATCCGGTAAAAACCTACCGGATACAGGATATTTACGGTTGTGGTACCGAATATCATAAAATGCTTTTTACAAGTAAGCGCCTTTAATATCTGCCTGTGATTACATTTTTTAGTAATTCAAGAAGTTCAAGTTTCGATACGTTTTAGCTATTTTGAACTTAAACGAGCTAGAGTTAAACGCATTTTTGTATTATTTCAGTATATAAGCAGCAATTATAAAGTTTATAACAGACGAAAACCTTGAGCACACTAAAAATACAGCGAAAAATAAGTTATTTCAATATATACGATATCCGGTATCCGGTTCCAGTAAAAAATTAATATCCGTATCCGGTTCCGGTATCCAGTAAATTAATAACCGGTCACACCGTAATTGTAACCCAATAATGATTGTTAACGTACACGAACACATGCAACCATTTACGTACAACACATGCATGACAGAAACAATATGTAAAACTAAGTCATCAGTTCAATGATAGTTGGCATAAATACAAATGATTTCAATTTTTTGAAACTTTTGAAAAACTCTGCACATACACAAGCTACACCGCGTATACTCACACGTACATTTTGCCCCGGCTTCTATCCAGCCTGACACTTAACTCAAATTTTCAAACTCTGTCTTCTATAACTATCATTTAAACACGAAACGGTAGTTGTTATTTCAAAAGATAACGCAAGTAGTCGTCCTATCATTATACTTTGCTAAATTTACCTCAACATTTTCTGCAAATTTCAGAGATTCAATGTCATGGGCTTCTCGTAAAACACGTATTTCAACTTCTGACGTGTAATATTTTGTTTCAACGCGCCACACACATGGTTGCTGCAACGTTTGCACTGTGTTAAACGACTGATCACCTTTTAATTTATTGATAAATTGTGGCGCGCGATCATTTGAATCCGTACCAGTAAGCAACGCCAGAACCGGCAGAGAACAGTCTGTATCTAGCATGCTTAGAGATTTAAACACACTATTGAATTGAACTATCGAACTATCACAAATATCACAATTAGACCTAAAATTCAAATGTACAGTGGTATAAAGTTATGTCGCTTTGGGTGTTAGAATAGTGCGTGCAATGTATCCCCGTACACTGCAAAAAAGTTAGCGAACTGCCTCGTCTTTTCCGCTAGCTACGTATTTTCAACAGCCCCAAATTAATCTTCTTACTCTCAAGCATTGTAACCATATTTTGTCATGTATCGGTACGTTAGGGGTTTAATGTTTTGTAAAAATGTTTTAAAATGTGCCAATACTATTTTCTTTTGATACTGTCATGCGTGATAGTATGTGATATTTGCTAATTCGCGTAAATGGGTCGTGGTATCACTCGAAAAGTGGCTATGTTTGTACACGTACATCACTTAAAAGCACTATTGTTGTTTCTTTGCATACCAGTGCTGTGTGACGATTACATTTTCTCGGCATACCCACCATTAAAGATCACTACAATTCGTCATGCGGCTGCCTGCCTCAGTTTTACTAACGTGAACACCGTCCAAAACATAAACTGCGCAGGTGGCTCTGAAGCTATGTGCATCTGTCGATAGTTCATAATTTTTATTTTTGCACTAACCTACACGGTCCGAAGTGGCCATTGTCGCACCTTTTGCCTTTATTCATAAGCAAATTTTGAGGTTTGCAGCTGCCTCAGAAAACGGAAAACTGATACTGAAGAGAAAAAGATTAAATGATGTATACTGATGGAGGGACGTCACTTATCTAGCCATCTGACCCGAACTTTTTTCACACATAGGTTCGGTAGGTGACTAAATTTAGCAGAGCGAAGAGCTGAACGTATACTCATTGGTAAATTTGTGTATTTACTAACTCGTACAACTCCGTTGCAATTGTAGCAATAATATAATACTTAGCTAGTATATCAGGTGGCTGTATCACTTTAGAGTAAAGAAAGGCGTTCTATTGCAGTTGTAAAAATTAGAAGTCTGTTCAATGCTTCGCCGCCAACGACATTTATAAAACAGCAAACTTGAAGGTGACCACATATATTGCAGTTTCAAACAGAGTAACTATGGATTTGGCCTTGTTAGCCAAAGGTTCTTGTAAAAATGTGTGACGGTCAGGTGACATCCTTTTCGAAAATGGGGGTTGATATTTATCGGTTTTGGAGGTTTATAAACAATTTATTCAAACTCTTCGCACCCAAAAACTCTTTAGTATTAAATTTGATTGCTTATAACTCTAATAATTACTAAGTAGTAAAATATTGAATAACTCTTAATTTAGGCCTAAACAATTAAGCTGATATGCAAATTATTTATTAACCAATTAGTGATTTGTCTGTTTTGAAGGTTTATGAACTATTTATTGAGATTGCTCGCAACCAAAATCTGTGAAGCACTAAAATTAGATTGCTTGTAACTGTAATAATTAGTGAAATAACGTAAAAATTCCTTATATATAATTTTAATCAATCATGCAATCCGATAATGCTATAATACTTGCCAATCTGCATCATCATATGTCAGGAATACGTAAACTGGAAAGGTATAGATAAAAAGTCAATGTAAAATAGAGCGTTATATGTCGCCTGAGCAAGGAACATTTCAATTCCCAACTCTCGCCCAATATAGATAAACGTATATATTGGCTGTACTAACATGTATGGTGCAAAGTGGAACTGGACTATACCAGCATTGGAATCGGAGCAGCAAATTTATACCAGAATTGTAATCGGAATCGAAAGGGGAAATTTTGTGACCACGGAAAATTTGTATTGTCAAATATCATGTTGATTTAGGGTGTCTGCTGGCTGGCAACAATTTTCAAAAAGTTGCATGAACAAGTGGATAAATAATACAGAATTTTTTGCAACGTATCGCAAGTAAGAATAATGTTAAATTTTCAAAATTCCGATTGTGATTGATTGTTCAGTCGGAATCGGAAGCGGAACGCGTTTTGAATCAGAATTGTAATTGGAATCGGAATTCCGATTGCACTCTGCTAACATGATATGGCATAATAATTATTTTATGGAAATTTTCGGAAATCTGCACAAGACGCCTTGTGAGAACTGCACGATCGGGACGATCCATTTCCTTGAGGTGAAGCCGCGAATCGAACCTCGGATCTCTCGCTCACGAGTCAAGCGCGCTACTCGTTACACTATGCGGCCGATATCATATATTTGTTTTGTGCTATGTGCACGTATGACTTATCATTACACACAATATGCACATAGACACATAAGTATACCAATATTCCCCTTATTTAGGCGGCTGTCCCGGCCCGCGAAGCCAAACTCTTCCGAATTCATAGGCCTGCAACTTACAGCGCCCATCTCGGTGGGACTTCCATATACATGGTTTTCTTGTTAATATCTCTGAAAGATATGGCCAAGCCGGGAAACCTTGGATCTCTCGCTCGCGAGTCAAGCACGCTTCTCATTATACCACGCTGCCGATATCGTATCTTTTTTAGTGTATTATGCATGGTGCAATCGTAATTTCGGTTCCGGGATTTTTTGAAAGTCCTTTTCCGTTAAATTTAAATTTATACTGGAATTAAAAATTCCGGTACGTATTAAATTTTTTGGTGGAAATTGAGATAGTTTACTAAAAGTGACGGTAAAAATTAAACAGATTTGATTGGTATAGTATATAAACATTGACAAACGCCTAAAATAAACCACCGAAGGTACATTGCGCTTCCGAGGATTATGAAAATATAAAATACAGCAGATAAAGTGAATATATACGTATCTTCGACTGGGGTTATTTCACCAAAAATATTACAAAAAAATTAAACTGGATTTTTCGGTGGCATGTATTTTTCATCTTTCGGTTCCGTTTCCGATAATTTTTCAAATTCCGGTGCCGACAAATTGTAATTCCCGTTGCACACATGGCTATGTGCATGTGTGACAACATTACACACTATGCACATACACACGTACGCCACGTATACCAACACGCCTGACGTTTTTATTTTTAGTCATTTGACACGTAGTATATAATCAACGGATAACTATATTTTCTGCAATGTCATTTTTTGATACATATCAGTGTGTGGAACGTGAAAAGTACTAGTTATCTAAAAATTTGCTGTTGTAACACCAGCTTTTATAATGCCAGATAACGTGAAAGTGGCTGTTAGAGTCCGCCCTCTAAACAGACGAGGTTAGTTTTACTTTTAATCTATGTATGTACTAGAGATGCCCCGAAGCCAACATGTTATTTGATTTTGCCTAACCGGTGCCAGTTTTCTATACAACCGTTACATAATTGACTCACGCGAAAAACAATCCTATTCCTATCAGCGCGCTCGGTTCTTGTTTGAAAATTATGGAAATAGCAAGAAATTACTGTATATACACGGTATTTTTTGTTTTCCCACAGTTTGCTGTACACACTAAACATTATATAAGTTGTTTCATTTCCTATTGTTAGCTTAGCAACCATATACGTGCTGGGCCTAGGCTGGCCGGAAACGGCCACAATGAAAATGCCGTTCCCGGTTTAAATCTAGTGCGCACTACAACGTATACAGTGATAAAATTTTAATTTTTCGGCCAGTAAAAATGGATTTTTTATCCGTTCGTGGTGCGTATATGAGCGGTTATTAATCAAAATTTTTCTTTACAAATTACTTTTAGCGGAAATTCTACAAAAATCACATCTTTAAACATCATTCCAAATTTTTACACAACGTTCCAATGCACTTATTACATAGTTGGGCACTCATCCAACTCAACTCACTTTTGAACTAAAAACGTAAATACGTTTATATAACAGCTTTCGTTTATCAAGTGAATCTGCATATTAAAACGAAGTCAGTTTGTTGTATTAATGTTTGGATTGTGAACGAAGCGAGCAAAAGTTATGACCTATTTTGTTTATTAAATTCATTACGTTGATTTGTTTTTATTCGTTTTTAAGTGATACAGTCGTTGACGTGCTGGTGGAACGCAGAAATTTTACACACAGTAAAGTTGTCGCAGCCAATTTTTATATTTTAAGGTGTGGTTTGCAGTAATTTTTGACGTTCGACTGGTTACTCTTGAATACTTACTGATTTCATTACGTATATGATTAGTTTTATAATATAGCGCAGCGTTTTTGTTTCAGAGATTGAATTGAACACCCAATGCTGTGTTAAAATGGACAAAAATCAGACAGTCATACATCAATGTTCCGGATCATTGCAGTCGTAAGTATTTATGTCCTGTGACGTGTTTTTATTATGCATGTTTCAGCTAACGTGCCGAACGAAGAGGCACTTCTGATTGGTTGTAATGTTTTATTTATAGAGGTTTTTTCAAAGATCAGCTTTTCATGCATTTCTGCTAAGGGCCGCAGGTTCCTAGAAACCGTACCCTTAACCACAATTTTTGCTCTGCATAGTTGTTTAAATCCATTTTAAATTTGATTACACACCAAACATTAAGTATTGAAACGTCACTAAAATATGATATTTTTATATTGTAATGCAATATACTGGCAATTTGCTAGTGCAGATCCTTAGCTTACTCGAACAAGTTCCAAACTCGAAAAATTCCCCATATTTACCTTGCCACGTGAAAAATTTTCCTTGTTTGACCTTGTACTTTTAAAATCGGAAAGATAAAAACATGGGTTAAGGTCACTTCTAAACCTCAAAGAAACAAATTTGTAATTGAAAGCTAAAAATACTAAAATATTTTAAACAATTGTGAAAATTCAAATTTTGTTCAGTGAGATTTGGTTCGCGAAATGCCGGATATATCCGATATCAATAATACATGAAAAATGTTTATATGTACGTATTTATTTCTATGGTTTAATCGACTACTTTTTAACGCTTATCTTTAAAATGTTAAAAGAGCTGAGATATACACATCATAGACCTCCAAGCGGGCAACATTGCCGCCGAAACGCTGTTCAATAGATCTCTTTCGGCAAAATTACAAAAGTGACGGTCCAGGTTTTTTCAAACAATATGATACCGCCAGCAGCTTGATATTGTTTACATAACGCATACATGCATTCAGGAAAACTCTTATTTGAAACGTAATAATGCCAAAATGTGGATTTTATATATTTTTCTGGAACTATGATATGTTGTTTTGTCTTATGGGTGTATGCCCATTTATGCGCTATATACGTATTTAATATTTTATATATTATATATTTTAAGTAACTGTACGCTACGCTCATATACGTAAATCTAATAATTATAGCCAAATTAGCTATAAATATTGCCGCGTTTTGTATAATATCATATTTTTGCGGTGAGCTGAAGCAAAATCAAGTCTCACTTGTTTCCACTGAACACGAAGTCTTCGTCGGCTACGCAGGATGCAGTCGTGTGCTTTCCAGCATTTTCTTTTTCGCTTGCAAAGTTGTCTAAATTGAGTTAGTGAATAAGTCTGGTTAAATGAGACGTACTTGTCGCTGACTTTCTGCACGATGTATGCATACTTTAACGTATTTTTATCTCCGCTTTTGCTGTAAATACTTATGCGTATATGCATGTACACCAAACGCGTTGCCAGGGGGTCTTTTGCTGTAGAACCCTCATTTGGAATTTTTGTTCAGGCGGTTTATAGGAATATTTTCACTTGGTACTTATGTAACATAGTAAAAGCCGCCCCTCGAGAAATTTTTATGGAACGCGACCGTTTCGTTCCAAAATGCTTGGCTACGCCTATGGCATATATTTACCAAACGAGCGTTTACATTTTTCTGCTGATGAGTTGAAGCGGAAAACTATTGAACGTCAAAACGCAGTCTGTGTGCGTAAGGATATGAACGAACCTCTTGGCGAACCGTTGACGTGAATGTCTATCTGTTCATGTAACGCAGCCACTTACCCTCCCTTGTTTTTTTAGATCGTATCTTATGCAAGTTGTTAAGGATGAAAAATTGCGTTTGGGGGTAGGTATATAACTGTTTCGCTCTAGGTAAAAGGTCAGTGGTGAAAAATGGATCATATTTGGGCGTACAGAAGGTTTGGCTTGGGGGTAACGTACGTTAACAGTGGTGTAGGCGTATAGGTATATGGATACATATTTTAATCTTAGTTAAATTTGCTACTAAATGGGGTAGGTTTAAGCTGTATGACGCATGGGTGGAGGAATGTAATATTTTGATTCATTTGGGGGACAGAAGTAGTTTTGTATCATGAATATTGTCGTCACATGAAGGCTTGAAATATTTGCAAACTAATTAACAGAATAGCTGTAATGGCAAGGTCTAAAGCATTTGTAGCGAACATGTTTCTTAATTGAACCTATCAGTATTCATATATCCTTCGGTATATATATATACATGTGATATGCATTCATATTCGCCTAGACGTGTCCATTGTTGACATTTAGGCTTCGGGTTGATGTTTAAACATAAGTGAAGTGCCGCAAAATGAAGCCTTTTCGCCGTAGGCAAATTAGATAAAATCAAGAATGACAGCAATATTGTCGTATGGTTGAGGTCTGTTTTAGTTTTAGGTGCCGACGGAACGGCAATAGTCAAAAGACTGCTGCTGTATATATGCTGTAGTTGCAATTTGGCTGTGTTCTGATTGGCATGGGATTTCGAGTTATGTATATATGTATTATGTGCATGAGTGATTTTGTATCATTTCGCGTATGCATGGATGCTGGTTTGCTTATATAAATCAAAATTTGATTGTTGATGTTGGATTTGAGTGACAAAGTAATTCGGTTCTGCTGCAATTTGTAAGCGCTGAAGAATACAGAATTGGATATTTTATTGGTTTGATCACGATATAAAAGATAAATATATATATATATGTTATATACAATATATTATATATATTATATATGTTGTATATATATACTAATGTAGAGTACGATAAAAGTTCGTATTTGGTTTAAAATTTGGCATATAAATATGTACTCGAAGTTAGGAATCGGCATTTGATTTTGAAAAAAGCCGACTTCAGCAAAGTTCGAGACAACGTTTAGCACATGCGGTTCTGGTCCTTAATCAATGCTTTAATGCATTCGAGTTTCGATTTTTATGAAATATTCTTCGTGTTTTGGTGACAGGAGTTGTATTAAAAAAGAATTGCTATTTTTATCGACCCACCAAGCTGCAATTAAAGCAGTTGACAATATTGTTTTGTTAACAGTAAGACTGTATTTGAATGTAGACAGCAAATCCTTGTACAATATAAAATGTGTACAGGGCTTGAAAAATGAAAAATCAATTTCAGAGCAGCGTCGGATTTCAATTTTATTTTAAGGTCTATACAACTTTGACAAATACGATATTTCAGTAGGGATAATGATGAGAAAATTAATTTTGCTATTTTGAAATCAATTCTATACATAATACTATTGGCAGACGTAAATCATGTCAGGCTAAACTGTGGATAGGCTGATCCGTTTGGCATCTACACAACTATTGGACGGCTCAGATCCGTTGTCTAAGAAAATTAGCGGATGCGCAACTGGTTATACTTGTAGGCATTCAAGGATCTTCTTGCCTTGGTGCAATACAAAATGGACGTCCTGTTTGTGGAAGTTGAACAAATATCGTATGAGTTTATGTATCAGAGTTCGGAGCGGGTTACCGTCATATGCACAATCTTAAATTGGCTACAACAAACGAATCAATGTTCCGTTATGTGAAATTGTAGATGTAGTGTCACTGTGGTTATAACTTTACGTTAATACACTGTCAAGTACATCCGGGGTTTATATACTTGGTTAGGTTTAGGTTTAATCTTTTTAGTGAGCGAAGGTAGGCCAAATGATGGATGTGTGCGCCCAGATGGAAATTGCCAAAAATTACTGATATCAGCTTAACTAACTTTTTTTGACTGAAAGCCTATTCCAACTCTGATGGTGCTGACGATACGTACGTTGATTATTACTTACTTGTTTGTATCTGCAATTTTACACCGCGAGAACAATGTGTGTGTGTGTGTGTGTGCAATGAAATGAGTACTAATCCTAATTAACAACGGTTAACATTGAAATTCCGGTTGTCAGAAAATGTAGTTAAATTTTGACTAAAATTCCATCTCCGGCTTAGGGTTGCGCTCTATGTATACTTGTCGTAGCGTCGTCCGTCACCATACAGTATCGTACATGAGTAATTCGCGTACAGTACTGCACCGTGACTGATGGCGTCGTACGGGTGACGAATGGCGCCAAAAGGCGTCGTACGAGTGATGGGCGGCGCCGGACGTCATCAAAAGTATAGCGCCATCCTTAATGTTGTTTTGCTCACAACCTGATAGCTGGTAAACAGAATAACCTGTCAAAGCTAATTAATATATAATATTTGTTACATATTTACGCTTATGAGTTAATCTTTTGTCACAACTTATTACTCTGTTTGATACTGACTGGGTTATAATAGCAGGTTAACCTTAAATATTTATAGCTGTTAAATCTCCAGGGTTGTGTAGAAACCATTTTATTATTAATGGTAATTTTCTGTTTGACCGCCGTTTACAGGTATAATACACCAGTAAGGCATAATAATTACTTGCCAATGAAATGCGTTATGATAATTGATAAATGCCGTATTTGGAATTATTGATCGAAAACGGCATCAAATGCATTAACTTGCGTCAAAGTCGTAGTCAGGGGGATGTTCTGTGGTCAAATCACCCCCTCCCCGCTCCGCCTCCTTTTTGGTATTTTTGTAAAGGGGTTTTTGTATATATTTCAGGTTGTAATTACTAGAAACCCCATTGGAAATTTTCAGTGAACATGACATCGCGTTTCCGTAATCATGGTTACGTTCATGACTTACTTGCATATAATTATATAGCGCTGTTTGCAGGGTGCAAAGCGGGACTGGATTATACCCGAATCGGAATCGGAATAACAAATTTATACCGGAATCGGAACTACAAATTTTGTGACTGTACCGATAATTTGTATTAACAAGTATAAAATTGATTTAGGGTGTCTGTTGGCTGGCAACAATCGTCAAACACGTCACATGAACTAATTGGCAATCATTTTTTGGCTCTATAAAACTAAAACTACAGTCAATTATTTATAAATTAACTCATTGAAAAGAATCTAATAGACAAGTGATGCAGAAATTTATACAACATATCACAACAAGTAGGATTAAAATTAAAATATGGAAATTCCGATTCCGATTGATTGTGCAATCGGAATCAGGATCGGAACTCTTTTTGAATCGGAATTGTAATCGGAATCAGAATTCCGATTGCACCCTGGCTGTTTGAAAATTTTCAGTCGTACCTGGCACGTTTATGCTAGCTCGAGTTTTTTTTTTGCGATTGGAAAGTTAAACAATACTTCTCACGATTCTATTCAGTTGAATTTGTAATTCGAAGATTCAACTGAATGAATGTTTTACCGTCACGTAATTCGCAACTAAAACACAATATCAGTAGCGGAAAACTGTGCAGAATAGGCTTACTTTACTTTAAACAAAGTACAGTTGTGCGTGATTGATTTTAACATTTTTACGCTGGTAACATTGTACTGGAATTATGGGTTTCAAATTAACAAACAGATACTTAAGCCAAAGGTGAAGCACAATTAACCCCTTCTCACATTGAGTTGCCTATAGGCAACTCAGCGCAGTGTATATACGTTAAATAATATATACCGCACCGTGTTTAACAATTGCAACACGTATACATAGTACTAAATCGCCACAAGACGTGAGAGCCCCCTCGGGCTCGAGCGTCAAGGTCCTATAGCTGAGTGGTGGTGGTATACGCCTCCCACTCCATTCACCGGAGTTCGAATCCTAGCATAAAAATAGGTGTGAGGGGAAACAGAAAATATTCATGTGAGAAAGAGTTAATTAGTTTATAAGCTAAAATAATGTTTAGTTTGCTAATTTTAAAAATAATCAGTAAAGCCGTATTGACACGTGCAAGTTTTTGCTGCGATAGCTTTGCAACTGCAAATTGCACACAGAACTTGTATTTTAGCATCAGACAATGAGAAATCGGATGCAATAAATTCAGTGAACCTGCACAGTTGTTGACACATGTGAACTAAATTCGTAGCCTTTGATTTTTAATGAATTATTTGCAAGTGCAAGTTTTTCAACCGGGATTTTGGCCAAAACGTGCAAGTGCAAGTTGCAGCTGCAATTTCTGGTAGCAAAAACTCGGACGTCTGAGTAGGGCTTAAATTGTTGCCAAAAATTTACTTTCAAACGCTAGTCAAATATGTTAACAAAATAACTTGCTGTATTCAATGGTTTAAAAATGCTGACATACTCCAACGAATGGAAATATTATGTAATGTCTCATGAAACAGAACTAATACCTATATTTCATGTGAACAATAGATTTTAGCTTGACCGAAAGCATCTTCGACACCTGAGTATTATAAATTGTTCGATGGGGGAATGATATGTTTGAAGTGCATTGTACTGCGTACAGAGTAGTACCCCCCGACAACTAAACGATTTGACGTATCCCATTGACGAATAGAGTCGTTTTGAAACGGACCGTTGATACGAGTAGTCTTGGGGGGGAAGTGACACACAGATCACAATTTGATTATTGGAAGGGAAAATGATAATTAAGCTTAACTGGATCATGCCTGTCGTTCCATAGCGGTAATTTGTTCGTTGCTTCAGTTGATGACCGGGGCGTGGTTTGCCGTTGGAGATAAGTCGTCTACGCATGCTAAAGATTCAGTGTTTCTGTGTCAGCCGCTAGGGAAATCCAAATTGCTTTACGGTTATTGAAAATTTAAATGCTTATTCGGTGTGTGTGTTGATTGGAACGCACAAAGTAATACCCGTCTGCTGTCGTGCAACCAGCGATTTTTTACTACAGGGAACACGACACAAACGGGTATTACTTTGGGCGTTTAGGGCACACGACACATGAAGCATATTCCAGAGAAGGCAGAGAAAGGTTTCCTAACACAGATATCTTTTTTAATTTAGTGGAAAAAATGTATCCGAGGGGAGCGAAGCGTTGCGTAGCGGCGGCGGTGACCCCAGTCGCCACTGGTAGATAGGAGCTTACACTGTTTACGTGTAGAAGAAATAAAGTCAGTTTGTATGGTACAAGCTGTTTAAAAGGTATTGGGCTCGGAACCTTGTGGTTTACTTTCAAACTTGAAAATCGATCAGACCTTCTGTATATATATATATTGGGTTTTGTTGTCTTTGCCATTATAGAAATTTTACCGACGCGACTTTGATAGCTCAGGCAGTTGATAGTTTTGTATTGTATACGTACATAACTTATGTAATACGCTCAAGCCGAAATTGAAATGGGCCTATGCATTGCGACAATAATTAATTATGAGAAGTATTTGTCTCAAACTTTTTTATCGTTCATCTAATTTTTTTCTTGTGCACCAGTTGTTGTTGCTTTGCTTGTTCAGTTTACTGCCAGAACCGGAACCGGAATGTGAAAAAATAACCGGAAACGGAACCCCGGAAAATGAAAAATACATGCCGCCGAAAAAGTTTTATTTTTATTTTTGCAATATGGTTTGTGGCGTACGCGCTGCGCTGTCGTTCACGTCATGTCAAAATGTAATTTTTGTGGTACGCGGTAAATGCGCGTCGATCCGTAGCCGGCTTTGCTTAAAAGCCTACTAAAAGCGACATAATCGTTGTCACGATAACTTACAAACGACGCCGGCCAGGGTGCAGTCGGAATTCCGATTCAAAATTTCGATTCGGATTTGGATTGCACAATCGAAATCGGGGAATCGAAACTTCCACGTTTTGATGTTAAGCATACTTGTTGTGATATGTTGTATAAAAATTCTGCATCATGTATCAATTAAATTGTTTTCGATGAGAGTTAACTTATCAATAATTGATTGTAGTTTAGCTTTTGCTGAACCAAAAACTGATTGTCAATGTGTTCATACGATGTTTTCGAGAGTTGTTACCAGCAGGGTGCAACCGGAATTCCGGTTCCGGTAAATTTTTACCGGATTTAAAAATTCCGGTATTATAATTTGGCCGTTTCTTAACTTTGCTAATTTTTAAGAATCTCTTTTGAAAGCCACTTGTACTACGAATATAAGCCATTGATGGTGGATTTCACTTCAGTCGATGATGAAAATCTAAAATACAACAAATAAAGTAAATACCTATGTTCGACTAAGGTTATTTCACAAATAATAGAGCAAAAAATAAGATTAAAATGAAATTTTTGGTGAAATGCATTTTTCACTTTCCGGTTCCGTTTCCGGTTCCGGTTCCGGTAAAATTTTCAAATTCCGGTTCCGGTAAATTGTAATTCCGGTTGCACCCTGGTTACCAGCGAACAGACCACGTTAAATCAATATTCTACTTGTGAATACAAATTATCCGTATAGTCACAAAATTTGTAGTTCCGATTCAGATTCCGATATAAATTTGCTGTTCCGATTTCGATTCCGGTATAATCCAGTTCCGCTTTGAACGCTGATGCCAGCTTTCGGCTCAGTTTTCGAGAAATTTTGATCCATTTGAAAACACAAATGCGGATTGGACATCGGTGTTGAGTTAACGTGAGATCAAATTAGACTAAGTTAATTGGTCTGATCAAAGAATGTTCACCTAGAAAAAACCTGGGCTGAGTAACAGGTTGAAGTTGAATTTTGTTTTCAATTATGAGTACCGAAAATGTTTGTGTCGCATTTTGTTTAGTTTATGCGTTTTGAATGTATAAAGTGGGAATTGTTCAAGTGAACACCGACCCCCTACGGTGTGCGACCGGATATCCGGTTCCGGTTTATTAGCCGACAAAAACTGTAATATCCGTGTCCGGTTCCGGTATGCGCTATCAACCTAGCGAATACCGGATATTTACGGTTGTAGGGCCCAATATCATAAAATAGCTTTTTACAAGTATTGTGATTACATTTCTGAGGCAAGTTAAGAAATTCAAGTTTCGATACGTTTTAGCTATTTTTAACTTAAACGAGCGAGAGTTAAACGCATTTTTTGTATTATTTCAGTTTATCAGCTGCAATTATATAGTTTATAACAGACAGAAATCTTGATCACGCGAAAGATACAACAAAAATAAGTTATTTAAACACATTAACAATTACAGTATCCGGTTCCTGTTCCGGTAAAAAATTCAATATCCGGTTCTGTTTATCCGGTTAATTAATATCCGGTTCCGTTTACCCGGTAAAATAATATTCGGTCGCACCCTGCCATTACCTACATTTTCAGTTGGCATTGTGTGTAAGACTGATTTTCATATTTGCCTGTATATATCATAGCTATCTGTCAAGTGCATGTGTTTAACAAAGGATTATGAAATATGATGGTTAATTTAACGGCTGTCTGTATGAGCTGGAACGATCGCTAGTGTATATACCCATGAATATTTGGCTATGAAAAAAATTAAATTATATATCATGAATGAATTGTTTGATTTGAAACAGCGCTGGATTTTAATTCAGGAAGATATAAACTTTAGAATCAGCTGTAGAAGTATATAATTGTTTGATGTAAGATCAAGTATAAAGGTACGTATGTATTATTCTAAAAATCGCTGTCTGTAAATTTGGGAACAGGATATATCACGTATTCTTAGGTATCTACGACCCTGGAATCAAAGTGCCAATGGTATATATTTGTGTAATACGGATATGTACGTAAGTATATATATAGATATTTATATATATAGATATATACGTATATATTATATACGTATATATATTTATATTTATACTTATTTACTTGGAATTTAGGAAGCTTACTCTACTGCGTATTTGGTTACATGACGAACTAAAACCGTTCGTATATTTTAAGCATATCATGAAAACAGCGAACGAATTAAAGCGGAATCAGGCGGAGTTCAGGGGTCAACCGCCCGTTGAGAGTTGGGTAAAACGCGTTTTTGTATACTTTTTTCAATTTGTGACGCAAGAAGTCGTCGTAGGAATTTTTGTAACTCGTGTATTTTTGAATTATTCTAGCTACGTCTATACTAACGAAAAGCAAATTGTTCAACATATGCATGGATATAGGTCGGGTCCGTAGTCAAGGGGGGACAGTGGTGGAGGCTGAGTCCCCCACCCACTGGAAAAATTTTGGGACCCCTAGAAAATTGTCAAGTTTGCTTGCAAGTCATTAAAACTCTTGAATGCCCCTCGTGAAAAAATTTTTATCCTAACCTAGCAAGGTGAGCTGGCTACGGGCTTGATATAGGTATATATTACGTATAGTAATCTATACGTTAGGTTAGTTTGTTGTCCTGTGGAATTATATTTACAGGGAACGTTTTCATATATATAAATATGTAGTAGGTTCTCGTTTTATATTACGTTACGTACCAGCAGGGATGGGCGGTCTCGGTCTCGGCAAGTCTCGGGATTTGATTGATTGGTCTCGGCAAGACTCTGGATTTGATTGGTCTCGGCAAGTCTCGGGATTTGATTGGTCTCGGCAAGTCTCGGGATTTGATTGGTCTCGGTCTCGCTTTTTGTTAGTCTCGGTGGTTTGAAAACCGAGACCAAAGAGTGAAAAAGAGATAAGCAATCACAAAAAAATTTTCCTTAGATCGCAACTTTGAGCCGAAAGTATTTGCGCATTTCGCCTACCAACACAGACAGTGAACAATCGCGGTGCACCGCGACGTTATTATACAGCGATTCGAGAAACAGAATGACCCTTCAATTGAATGAAACGGCAATTCAGAGCAGATAAAATGATCAAAACTTTTGTTAAAAATCTTATTTTTACTTTCGGTAACGGTAAAAATTTGACCGAGACCGTGACCAATTGGACTGTGTGGTCTTCTCTTTGGCCGGCCCCCCCGGTGTTCCCCCGCTCGTCCACCCAGGACTAGAAGAGACGAGACACAACCTCGAGAATCAAAACAAAAAAAACAAACAAAAAGATGCAAAAACATTTCAAAATCAAACCATTTTTGGGCAAACGCGGGCTGACGGGAATAACGGAAAAGGCCCCAAAGTGCAAAATGAAGTGTACAACTAAAGCTTGCATAAGCCAAAACGACTGCAATTCGGTCACAGTTAAATAAAGTAATAGTGTACGTATATGCATACGGTATCACGACAATTCGTCGCCCAACAGCTTATTTTGTGGATATGTTGAAAAGTGGTCGTTTGGGTGTATGTATATATGCTTTATTTTGTTGCTTTATTTTGTTGCTTTCTGTTGCTTTATTCAAATTTGTATTATTTTAATTTCAGAAAAATACCAAAGACGTTTGCGTTTGATCATTGTTTCTGGTCATTTGACACAAATGATGCCCATTTTGCAGGTAAGCTTATGCTTTTTTTTCGTTTATAATTTGTACTGAGTTTGTTGATGCGAATCAATTTTGTAAGTCGAGTTGTTGGTTATTATTGAAATTTTTTCAATTAATTATTTCAACTTTAGTCGAAAACATTATAATATTTTGATGTTACAGCCAGCTACATGCATGCGTTTTTTCTAAGCTATGGCATATCATTTAGAGCTAATCGCAACTACAGCTAAATTAGAACGACGGTGAAAATTTCGGGTTTTGGGTTTGTAGTGTACATATTTAGGTTTTTAAGCTGACTAACGATGACGATTAATATTTCGTATGCCAACCCTAATCAATTTGTGTGTTTGTTTTCTTATTTTAATAATTACTTGGTAGATGCAAGTGCGTTAATTAGAATTAATTTTTTTATTAATTTTACTGAAATAAAAACAACAACAAAACGATCAAAACAATGTTTTGTTCGTATCGAGTATTTGGTGATATTTAATTTTCTGATGAAGCTTTGACTTACAATAGTAGATATGTTTTTTTGCAGTTCTGAGCGTTCATACGTTTCTTTGATATTTATTTTAGATCAAGAAACCGTATTTAGCGCTCTTGGAAGTGGAGTTTTGGAAAATGCATTCGCCGGTTACAACGCGTGTATTTTTGCATACGGTCAAACAGGTATGTAACTGATCTGAGGTCACCACGCGACAGCAAGATTGATCGGGGCAGGGAACTGCGAGTTTATTAAATTAGAAAAACTAATATTTTGTGTGTTGGGATAATGCTAAAATTGTACTTGGCTTCTCGTTTGCTTCACTCGTGACGTTTCGTCGACTCTTCAAATATTGCATGTAGTTGTGTATTTTTCATCAGCACAACGTAATCGCGGATAATTTGTTGTTTTAGCTTAAATTTGTTATCTTCAAGTTGGTTTGTGAATGTTTATTAAATGAAACAGTTTTGATATGCTTGGTTACTTTAAACATTTAATTTATTCTGTTTGTATAGGTTCTGGCAAATCCTACACAATGATGGGCAGTTCAGATGACAACGGTATTATTCCGCGGCTGTGCGAAACTGTATTCAGTCAGGTATTGTGTTAAACTTCATTTTTTGCTTGGGTCATTGGTTTACTTGTTCATCACGTTTTATGTTTCTGTGACGTTGTCGCTTTTTAGACAGGAAGGCTTTACCGAAATTAGAGTCGATTTTAAATGGCGTCAGAAAACTCAGTTTTTTTGTAAAATGGGGACGTGCACGTCATATTTTTGAAAATTGAAAAACCAAAGTTGCGGTAGATGAATTGCTTGAATGCCACCGCTTATGTTGCTGGCTCAAAGACACGCGAAATTTCTTACCACGAGAATAATATTAATTGCATTAGTCACGGGCAATTTTTAATTTCCAAAGTCTCGGTATCGATATCGTATCCGGGTCTGTATCCAGATATCGGTATCGATATTTTGTAGTATCGGTTCAACATTATTTTGAAGTGAAATTTTTTCGCTTCGCCGATTACTTTGTTAAGCAGTAACTGGGCATCGATGGCGTTTATGGGTCATCAGAGACCCGATTTGGAACGCGACTGCGATTCCAATAAACACTGCCCGTAGTGTAATTCTTGACGTTGGTTACTTCTTAGTCAACTAGCAACCGGGGATCGATGTGTCCTGTGGCTGTGTGAATTTAGAAACGCATGAACATTTGTTTGGGTTTTGGAATACGACGATTGTATGCGGTGTATATAATTTGCTGTAGTAATTTAGTATGTCGAGGTTGTAAGTATATGAATGTTTTACTCGAACTAACTTTACATTTGAATGTTTTTTCAGATAAACGAGCAGTCAACGTCGAAGCTCGGCTTCAAAGTCGAAGTTTCGTACATGGAGATTTACAACGAAAAAGTTAGAGATCTTCTAAATCCAAAAACGTAAGATAATTTCGGTTGCGTTGCGGTCGAATTGAGGGTTCGGTTTGATGAATTTGTCGCATTAATTTGAGCATATGCCTCTGGTAACGCTCATATAAATTTTTGAATTGCTGGTGGAGAAAACCATTTTTTAACATTTTACATCTTGTTAAAGTTTGCAGATTTAATAAGTTTTGCGTTATTGGTCGAGTACACTAAACACAGGCGTTTGGCAATCAATACCAGATAATAATTAAATTGTTTTCATTGTTACAGAACGAAGCATAATCTGAAAGTGAGAGAGCATAACATTCTTGGCCCATATGTCGACGGTCTGTCGCTGTTAGCTGTTTCTTCATACGAAGTAAGTTATTTTTTAAACACAAATTTAGTATATCGTGTGCTTTGCAGCGTAAACAACTTACTTATGAGGTATTAATGTTTGGCGTAAGCATTTTCCTTATGTTGCCGTAAATAATTCTTGTTACATTTTTGTTCTGTGTATGAGTTTTTGTTCTGTGTTCATGAGTTTTGCCATGACTGTTCTTGTGTTTGCTCTATGAATATTTCACACAGTGGCAGTTTAAATTCAGGCTATTTTTAAGCTCGCTATCATGTTTACAGTAGCGTATTATTTTCAGTCTCATGTGACTGTCTAGAAAGACGCTTCAAGGCCATAAATAAAATTATTTGCGATTGTAGAATTTACAAAAACTGTTTACTACGATTCTTTTTATTTTAGCAAATTAATTCACTTATGATGGAAGGCAATAAATCGCGTACCGTTGCAGCGACAAATATGAACTCAGAAAGTTCTCGGTCACATGCAGTGTTCAATGTTAAATTGACACAAACGTTGTACGATGCCGCGACTGGGGTTTGTTGCTTGCTTTAGTTTGTTGTTAAATGTTTTGAGGGCATGCAGTATTATTAGTTTGAAAGAGGTGTCGGATATCAGTCAGATTTACAAGCAATAACTCTTCTATGTTCAAAATTTGCTATAAGACGTTTGAAAAATAAGATTGAAATCTAAAAAGTGTTTTTTTTTTTCGATGGGTGTTTCTTGCCTTTTGTCTATAGCTTTTTAAAAACAATATGAGTTAGTTTGTCTGTTGTAAACATCGACATTCGTGTTTAGCTCGATGTATGTAGGAAGATTGAAGTAATATAGTGCGACTGTAAGAGCCGCTATAAGTGAACATGTTTGTAAAAACGCGTTTGAAATTTAAGAACGAAGTCTAAAAGGTTTGGGGGCAAGCGTTTTTTTAGTTTTTGGACAATTTTTCGAAAGCCAATATGCGTTCATTTTTGTTTTTCGTAGTTCATCGATACGTATTGTTTTTGTTCAATCTGGTGTAAAACTCTGTTGTTTTATAGACTGCCGGTGAAAAAGTGAGCAAAATGAGTCTGGTTGATCTGGCTGGATCGGAAAGAGCGCAGAAGACTGGTGCGGTTGGTGACCGTCTGAAAGAAGGATCGAATATAAACAAGTGAGATTATATTTTATGGCGAAATTTTGAGTTAATGCTGTTACACATTATTGCGAAAAAGTTGTAAAATTTTGGATTTCAGTTGTGCTAGTTGAACCGGAAATTTTTTCTACGAGCTTAATATTTTCATACTTTTTTTTGAATCTTATGCCGGGTCGTTTTATCAATATGTAGCAGGATGCCTGAAATACAGCCGCTGATTGAAACTCGGGATCGCTCACAACGTTGAGATCGCGGTTGCGCACGCAGTTTCGCGGTTACACACGCGGTTAAAATTGCGGTTACAGCCGCGGTTAAAATTGTGGTTACAGACGCGGTTCAAACCGCGACTGCGCACGCAATTGAAATCGCGGTGTACACAATCACAGTTTCTGGGCACTTAATTCTGTCTGTGACTGAGCACTGAGCTAAATTTTTGCTAGAGTATTTAACAAATAATCAACTTTTGCTTTGCTGATGATAAAATGAAAATTTTTTATATGTATAGGTTATCTGTGTCAGTTACCTCAATGAAAACATTTCGTCTTGTACTTACAAGTTAAGGGGTTTGTTATTTGTTGCACCATTTTGGGTTTTAGATCTCTGACAACGCTTGGAATTGTAATATCGGCCCTTGCGGACGCATCAAATGCAAAACCTGGAAAACAGAAGTTTATTCCGTACCGTGATTCTGTATTGACTTGGTTGCTGAAGGTAAACAGTGATTGGTCTGTTCATTGATATTTTCGTGATTTTGTTCGTTACAAAACCATGACACTTTATGTATCCTTCAATAAAAATTATCTCTTATAGTTTAATTTAGGGTTAATGAATGTAATAAAGACACGACCCCCCTCTAAACAAAGGGAGGTTGGCAAAATACGCAACGCCCGGTGGTATATTTTGTACCATGCGGACCCCTAAGAGTGGCACACTCTTGTGTTATGCACTCTTGATTGTATTTCAGTAATCATACTAAACCTTCAGTCCATTCTGTTCCGAATGTTTTTGTTGCTGCAAATATCTTAATCACTTTAGCAATTTTTCATTAACATCAAAAATTGCTTGATATTACGTAATGTTCTTTTTTTAGGATAATCTTGGTGGAAATAGTAAAACTGTGATGGTCGCTACAATTTCACCGGCAGCTGATAATTACGAAGAGTCGTTGTCAACACTGCGTTACGCAGACAGAGCTAAACGTATTGTGCAACATGCAGTTGTTAACGAAGATCCAAACGCAAAAATAATACGAGAATTGCGTGAAGAAGTTGAAGAACTGCGCAAATTGTTGTTAAATAAACACGTAAGTTGGTATTAGCAAGAGTGGATGATGTGCATACTTTAACAAGAGTATGCAACTGGGTACATTCTGTGTAGAAAAGAATGTACCCGGCACGCGTTGCGTTTTTTTCAACCCCTACAACCGGTGCGAACCATGGCACTTTATCTATGCGGCGTCAAACATGCTCTCTTCATAGTTTAATTTAGGTGTATTTATGTGATAGCGACCCCCCTCTACACAAGGGGGTCGGCTAAAAACGCAACGCCCGGTGGTACATTTTGTACCATGCGGGACCCCAACAGTTACACACTGTTGTAGTAAGCATTCTTGGCGTTAGTGATCGAGGTGTAATTTCATCTTTGTTTGGCAATGATTGTTTTTATATATCAAGATAAACTACATACATTTTTGTTGAACTTTATTACCGCAAAATCTGTTGTTGTATATAATTCCATTTTGTGGCTATTTTAGCAAGAAGCTGATTTAACGGATCGGTTACGCGAAAGTGAACGGCTCATGGAGGAAATCAGTCGTTCGTGGGAAGATCGTTTAAAAGAAACAGAGCGCGTTCATCGGGTTAGTCACTCATTGACGTTTCATTGTTATTGTCTAAGAGAGCTCTTAATTCGAACCTATTATGACCCTGGCGAATTCGATTTCGATCTTTGACGTAAAAATCTGTTATAATATTAAAGTATTGTTAAAAGATTTTCTTGACATGCCGACTTGGCAAGTTAAATCATATGCAAGCAACTGAACGATGTAAAAAACGGAATCCGATTGCGAACGTTTATGTTTTCGAAGAATCTGAAGCCGAATCCGGAGTTTGGTTGCCGTTCAGAGACATGGCCGGATTGTCAACTTTTAGTTTGGGTTGGATTTCCACAAATTTGTAGTAGCGTTTCGAAGTTACGTTCTTTCTAAGCTTAGCTTTGACCGTACGTATAAATTTGTGGGCATTTCGGTTAAATAATAATATTCTATTGTATTAGAAATGCTTTAAGCCGTTTGTTTGGTTTAGGAAAGACAATTGGCACTCGAAAATATGGGAATATCTGTTCAGGCTTCTGGTATTAGTGTACAACAGGGAAAATTTTATCTGGTCAATCTGAACGCGGATCCGTCTATGAACGAGTTGCTTGTTTATTATTTGAAGGTTGGTCTTAAGAATACTAAAATTTGGTACAATTGTTAAAAT
Organism: Enoplolaimus lenunculus; assembly: GCA_030248215.1. Lineage (NCBI taxonomy): Eukaryota > Metazoa > Nematoda > Enoplea > Enoplida > Thoracostomopsidae > Enoplolaimus > Enoplolaimus lenunculus. The sequence continues at coordinate 27,815 of JASANG010002724.1, forward strand.
GTCAACACCGAAGATTTTTTGGCTTCTGTATCCGGGACACTGATGCCGAAAGTTTTAGTGTTCCGTGCACTGAAACAAAGCTTCAGTGTCCTGGATACTAGTGTTTTTTGGATTCTTTATGCATAAAACTGAAGTTTTTTGGCTTGAATGTCGATCACACCACCCACTCAAATGTGACATTGTGTACGCATGATGGTGGTAGTTGCATGACGTATTGAATCGATTATAGTTTGAAACGTATTAATTTTGTTGCATCTGCTCTTTTCAGAACAGGACACTGGTTGGAACTAAAAACGCTCCTAAGACGCAAGATATTCAGTTAAAAGGCCTCGGAATCAAACCGCAGCACGCAGTGCTTACGGTTGAAAACCAAAATCTGTATTTACAACCGTTAGAAGATGCTAAGTAAGACTTTAACGACATTTTTTGGTTGAGTGGCGTGCTGCAGTGGTATGCTGCATTCAAAAATTTAATATACAACGTTTAACATTCATATGCAAGTTTTCACAAGCGGACACTGAGGTAGTTTCACCTTCATTTGAAATTGGGGAAAATATATTGGCCTAATTTTGGTGTGGTTCCTTCTCATTACTGTGCAATACATTTACACACAGTCCGTAGACTTTTTGGCATGTGTGAAAGGCACGAGTGTTCGTTAGGTGTATTGAAGTGGGTATGTAAAATGTTTTCAACTATCAAGTTTTAATGTGCTGGTAACAATGGCTAAATTACCCAGAAAATATCTTCTTTACTTTGAAAGCCATACTGTATTGTCACCAAAATGTTAGGCGAATCATTTTTTCTGAATTTTTTAAATAGTCAGGTATATGTAAGTACGATTGAAAAAAACTGAATCATATTCGCTTACCAATTTTGTAACGATATTTTGTTTATTTTAAACTATGTTTTTTCAGAAGTTGCATCAACGGATCAATTGTGACGTCGAGGACTCAGTTGAAGCACGGTGACAGATTATTGTGGGGCAACAACCATTTCTTTCGTGTGAACTGCCCGGGTCAAGCAGGTACAGAATATTAAGTTATTTTTGATTACTTTTTAAACTAACCTTTAAGTACATTAGACAGATTTTTGTTGTTTATTCTTAGCCGGTCATGTTCCAATCCCAGTTGTGGTATCGATGTTAGTTACGTTTTTAAATTTAACTGACAAGCGCCGATGCTAACAGGACTGTTTTTGAATGCTGTAAAATTGTACCTTTATTTTAGCACCGGCTAAGTCTGACACAGTTCTGGACTATGACCTGGCACGTGAAGAATTAATGATGCATGAAATGGGTGATAATCCAGTAGCCGGAGCTGTACAGGCGTTGGAGCAACAACACGAGCTTGATAAACAAGGTCAGTAGTCGGGGGCGCAGCGAGGATTTTAGAGATGTGGCAGGTTTTGGTACAACAATGTCGAAGAGGGTTTCCTGTGAAACAGTTATTGAAAAGTTCTTAATACTACTGGACAAAAATGACAGGTGGGGAGTTGACCTTTTACGCTGTCTGGCTCTGTCTTTGTCAGTAGTTTGTTTTCTATAACCACTGCGCTTAAATTTTCTAGTTTCTTATGCATGGAATTTAAAGAAAAATATTGTTATGCAGTTGAGTAATAAGAATACTTTGCTGCCGTTCCAGTTCCAGACGGTTTTTCAATTCCATTTCTGTTCAAATTGCTGCAATTTCAAAACCATGTTTGCATATGCAAAAAATCAGAATGCGTAATTTTACTGAAGAATCAAACTTGTGACATTTTATTTTAGCAGCACTTGAAAAACAACGCGAAGCTTACGAACGGCACATTCATATTCTGCGCAGTCAAATATCACCGTGTACTCCGCTAAATCCATCGTACGCAACAGGCGACTGGGCGTATCAGTCTGGACTTGGGGGCGGGCCTCCTGGTGCAGCAACCCCTGGGTCTCGTGTAGGATCACTGGGTGGTGGCGCATTTCCTTCGTCGAAGGTGCAAACAAAATTTGTTCAATGGGCACAAGAACGGTAAGCAAACTAAACATATTTCAGTGCATATCTTCGGGTCCAGTGAAGGCGTTGCGATAAAAGCTGTGTAGTGGACCATTTTGTATCTAAACGCCCTAAGGTCTTTTTTTATGTTTATATATCTCATTGGTTTTGAACTGGAGCCGGGCTGAGGATGTTAGGGTCAATGAGTTAGCCTAGTGTTCGATAAGAGTTTTGAATCTGGTTGTTATTGGTAATACCAGAAAAAGGCTGTCTGGGAATGTAACACAGTGTATACTATATTAAAATTCATGGACGTCATGAAAATGAGGTTTTTGGAATGTAGTAAGCGAGTTATGTAAGTCAGTGCAGGACAAAAACTTTTGAAACTAATTGGCAGTAGAATTTAGTGATTTCAATCTTGATTTTGTTGCTGATGTTCACGTTTTTATTACAGGGAGGAACAATTTAAAAAAAGCATGGCGCGACTAAAGCAATCAATAATACATGCGAACCTTCTTGTACGCGAGGCAAATTTTATGTCTGCTGAAATGGGACGCCAGTCAACTTTTCACGTAACTTTGCAAATTCCAGCGAAAAATTTAACTCCAAGCAAAATTAAGGTGAGCATAATTATTTTGTGATAAGGACGGCCTATTTGTTATTTTAAATAGCAACTTTTACGTTTAATTATTGTTTTATTAGTAGTGTAGCCAACTATCCCTTCTCTTGTAAATGCCGCTTTATGATAAACGTTTTGCGTAATATACCTGCCAAAAATTTGCTGGTTTGGATTTCAGTATAACTGTATGAAACGAAACACTTTTGTTTTTGCTATAGCGAACTTTGTGCCAGTGAAAGAATTTTTTTACTGTAAACGTATGAAGGCAATGGTGTAGGTGAGTATCTTCGAAAGTTAGGATATTTTAACTGAGAGGTCACGTGTGCTGATTTGCATTGAGCAATTATTTTGATTTTCTGTTGCAGTCCGGAGCGTTTGTGAGCGAGCCAGCAATTTTGGTGAAACGAAAACACAAAGGCAGTCAAGTGTGGTCGATGGAAAAGTTTGAAAATAAATTAATCGATATGAGAGATTTGTATGAAGAGTGGAAGGACACGCCTGAAAATGAAGTATGTTCTAATTCTCAAATCAGCTGTTGCAGCTTATACAAGTTTTATAATACTTTGCATTTTTATCTTTCGCAAGGGCGCGTCATATTCCGGGCTTCCATATTATAAGGTTCGATTGTGGTTTTGGCATGTTTTGTGAATTTCAGTTGGTTTTTGAAACCGTTTGTAAAAGCCCCTAATTTCATACAAAAACACGAGTTATTTAGTGCGTTCGTTATCATAAAATTAACTTCAAATTTTGTGGCTTTGGCGCTTCTATAATTTTCTTTCCTTTAGCATTCTTGTAAAGTAAATGCCTTATGTTTTTACTCTTGTTCGTTTCAGCGATTTGAACAACCAGACTGTGGACCACTTGATCCGTTCTACGAATCACAAGACAACCACAGTTTAATTGGCGTTGCAAATGTGTTCCTGGAAGTTCTATTTCACGATGTCAAGCTAGATTACCATGTACCGATTATCAGTCAACAAGGCGAGGTCAGTTTATTTGTACATATAATTAAAGCTGGAACGAAAACAAAATCTATGCAAATTTGTCTGTTAAAGTCGTGTTGTACAACATTTTTATCTGTTTGGTTAGAGAAAAATAGAGAAGCGTAGAACACATTATTGAAATGATATCAGAAATTGAGAAACTTTGTTGTCCGGATTGTTATCTTTAGGTGCTAAGTCATAGCGAAGGGTGGCTTTGGCGCCCCCCCCAGTGATTTCTGGATAAAAAGATTTAGCGAGAAAAATGAAGATATGTCTGTTTGACAGCACAATATTAAACGCTCGGCTCCCTCGAAATAATTGTGAGACTGTTAGTATTACCAAGAGTGGATGATCACTCTTTATTACAACAGTGTGCAACTGGGTACATTCTGTGTATGAAAGAATGTACCCGGCACGCGTTGCGTTTTTGGCCTACCCCCCTTGTTTATGGGGGGTCTGTATGCAGTATTATATCGTAAACAACATAGTTGACCCCCCTTAAATGAGGGGGTAGGTGTACTGAAGCATACTATTAATCTCTTGTTTAACCCCCCCCCCCCCTGATTGAGGGGGGTCGAACAAAAATGCAACGCGTGCTGGTACATTTAGTACCATGCACAGCCCAAGCAGTTGCACACTCTTCTGCAAGGTGGACATCATCCAATCTTGGTATTACTAATAGAGTTGAATGATTACACAGGTCGCTGGTCGATTACACGTACAAATCTATCGCGTTGACCCCCAACCCGACGACAAAAACAAAGATTCAAGTGGGGCAGTTTCAACTTCGACTGCGGCACAACAACAGGACATGGCCGGAAAACTGACTAGCAGTACACCGTCGTCTGCCTCGGAAACACAACTGAACAGCATAGAAGACAGCGTTTCTTCGCTCGGAAGTGATTCTATGACCGATAGTGGCTATGGGGGATCACAGCAGATTAAGTGTCGGGTAAGTCTTGCTCATCCCTGGATCTTTGGATATTATTTTTAGAGCAGGGGCGTAGCCTTGCTCATCCTTTGATCTTTGGAAATTATTTTTGGAGCAGGGGCGTAGCCTTGCTCATCCCTTGATCTTTGGAAATTATTTTTGGAGCAGGGGCGTAGCCTTGCTCATCCCTTGATCTTTGGAAATTATTTTTGGAGCAGGGGCGTAGCCTTGCTCATCCCTTTATCTTTGGAAATTATTTTTGAAGCAGGGGCGTAGCCAGGGGAGGTCAGAACTAAACCCGTCTTTCGGGATCGTTATCCAAGAAATTTGCGATATTTTCAGATGGAAACGGATGAAAATTCTTCTTTCGAAATTTTTGCAGAACGTGACTCTCCTTTGCAGAATCCTGGCGGTAGCACCCATGCTTAAAAGTACATTATTTTTGCATTTGGGTTGATTCTTTTGTTCAATTCTGTTTGGAAAGCGCTTTATTAGTCATATTATTATGTTATCGGTATACATTACACTACCGCGATCTGCAGTTACTGTATTCGGTTGCGCACGTTGATATTAAGGTTTGTATCAAAGAAGCAACGGGTTTGCCACCGGCGTTGTCAAATTTTGTGTTTTGTCAGTACGTGTTTTGGGGTCATCCGGAGCCAGAGGTTGTGCCGCCGAATTTCGATGGTACCCTGGTGGCACCTAGCGCCAACTGTGGACAAATACAGTATAATTTCGATCATACTAAAGTGAGTGTTACAAGTAAAGCCTTTTTTGTTTATATTCGTAAGCGGCAACAGACACCTTGTTACATGTTTAATTATTGTGCAGATGACATTGTTTCATATTTTTACACAGTTTGTGTGTGTTTTTTGAGCTGGTGGTCTGATTTGTTCTAGCACATGAAGGTCGCAGAACTTTTTATCTCTTCACCTGGACCGAATTGATTGTTGAAAATAAATCATTGTGGTTACTATGAAATCTCGAATTAAGAAGAGTTGAGTGATGGCGCTGCATTATTTGATATTTTCAGGATTTCGTAGTGACACGAAATGACGAATTTTTAGAGCATGTTCATGACGGCGCTCTCTCGATTGAAGTTTGGGGTCACAAATCAACCGGATTTGCATCAACAGATCGCACGTCGTGGGATGTTCAAAATTTGAATGCAATAAAATCAAGAACTTTACAAGAACGGTAAGAAGCTTGAAATGAAAATCTGTTTTAAAGTTTAATTTTCAGGCTGCAACCAAAATTTTATATGCTGGATATTGATTTAAAACAACCGTTTAATATTGATTTTTTACTTTTTTTCTGTGTGAAAAACGTTGACTATATTATTGGAATTAATATGTTTGAGGATAGTCTTTTATAAATTCGTTGCTCGCTTGCTGTGTGGATATCTTTTTCTTGTCTGTACTGCGTTTTGTAAACTAGCTTTATTTATTTCGTTGTTTGTGCGCAAAAACAAAGTAAACATTTGTTATTAATTGTTGTTCGTAAATTTCTTTTGTTGTTTCCTGTTATTTTCACCTGTGCCACTGTTTTAATTTTGCAGGTGGTCTGAGGTAACTCAGCGCTTACAGTTGTGGACTCAGATCTTGGAATTAAACGATAATGGCGAATATGTGCCGGTCGAGCTTCAGCGGGGTGCAGACGTGTTGACGGCAGGTGTTCATCAGCTACGACAGGTAAGTATCAGATATTGTGATTTTTAGCGTAAAGTAGACACGTGTGAGTAATACCACAATTTTTTGCTATTTGGGACAGGGGTATACGGCTCGGATATGTGGCTTGAATGGAACAACAACATTGGTTTTCGTAACATGGCTCTATAGACACCAACATTTTCGCATGTAAAATGCCTGTGTGGTGTACATTTAACTTGCAAGCAGAATACCGAAAACAAGTTGACTTCAGTTTAGTTTGCCGTATGCATGATTCAAGGTCAACTTCATTAACATTTTGGTTTGCATCGTTAAATAAGAACATAGCTCTCACCGGTTATTTAAATGGACAGCACGCCGTTTAATTGTTTGAGGCAACCATCATGGGTGTAGCCAGGATTTTGGTAAGGGGGGCGGTATGATCCATAAATATTTCGAAGGAATCTCATGTGTTGCACACTGAAATTGTGTCTAAAGCCCTATCACACGTACATGTTTTTGCTGCGAGAACTTGCAGCTACAACTTTCGCTTGCAAGTTTTGCCCAAAATCCCGTTCGAATAACTTGCAGCTACAAATAATTCATTAAAAATCATAGCTAGGAATTGAGTTCACATGTGAATAACCGTGCAAGTTCACTAAATTTATTGCAGCCGCTTTCCCATAGGCTGATGAAAAAAACGCAAGTTCTGCGTGCAATTTGCAGCTTCAAGTTTTCGCAGCAAAACTTGCACGTGTGAATAAGGCTTAAAAATCTCTGTACAAAAATCTCAAAGGGGTCATCTGATAGCCCTATGTGAGGCGAACGTTGGATTTGAATGATTTTGACGTTACATTGCAGGGTCAACAGCGCCGTGTTTGCGTTCGCATCACGCCTGTTCAGAATTCTGGGATGTTACCGCTTGTGTGTCAGCAGATAACATCAATTTCTATGGGATGTATATGTGTACGATCCAAATCGCTCCAGAAAAGTCTTGACTCGTATCAAGTATGTTAAATAACTTTTTAACGTTTTACTCGAAAATTGTTGTGTAAACATTATTAAAACAAATACAGTCCGTTATATTGCGTTAAGGCAAAAATATTGCAATTTACTCGCGTGGATTTTGTGGGTCAGAAATAATGTTGTATTTGTTTTGCCCTGAGTTTTCACAGGAAGAAGATCTAAATATACTGCGTGAACGTTGGAGCGACGCGCTTACAAACCGCCGGGAATACTTGGATGATCAGATACAAGTTAGTTTTTTTGTGTTAGCGCAACGGTTTAGGTTCGGAATAAGAATTTTTTCTAACTTTTATTTAATCTGCAATTGATTTCATAAGTGCATCCAGATTCGACTTTAGCGTTTATTGTGGTTGTATTCTTTTAAAATACTACAAACGAGACATAGTTCTTTATATTATAGTGATTTTCCTTATTCAAGTCATGTCAAACAAGTTTTAACGTGTGTGTATAGCAGCGAACTTAGAATTTCTTGGGGAATTACGGTACGGAGTGCATATTATAAAATTTCAGTACCACAAATTATGCAGCAGTCGTCGGGATTTTCAGATCCACTCACTCATCGATAGAGAACAATTAAGTCTGTGTGTGCATTCTATCAGATCACCCTTTAGTTTGAGCTGAATGATGTTTATATCTGTAAGGTTGAAATTGTCTTTAATGAAATGGAGGCACCGTGTACACTTGACGCTGTTGCTATTGTAGCGATTAATGCATAAACCCGATAAATGTGAACAAGATGTCGAACGAGAACAAGCTTTAATTTCACAATGGGTGACGTTAACCGAAGAACGCAATGCTGTGTTAGTGCCGACGCCAAACTCAGGGGTTCCTGGTGCACCAGCTGATTGGTGAGTGAGTGCAGCTGCAAAATTTAGCCGAATTGATTCTGGTATTCTAAATTATATTCTATGATATTACCAAACAATATGCGAATATGATATTGAAGAAAAAGGATAGCCTCATGAAGATTATTTATTTTGCGACGTATCCTATTTTCGTGTGCATATTCGAGTAATGTCTTTTATTGATTTTGCCAAGTGCAACCGGAATTCCGATTCCAATATAAATTCCGATTCAAAGCGGGCTCCGATTTCCGATTGCACAATCAATCTGAATCGGAATTTTGAAATTTTCATAAAAAAATTTGTATTATTTATCTATTAATTGCTTTCGATGAGTGAACATTTTCAATAATTGTAGTTTAGCTGTACAGAACCAAAAATTATCGCCAATTTGTTCGTGCGACCTTTTCGATAATTGTTGCCAGCCAACAGACCCCTAAATCAACGTTATATTTTTCAATACAGATTATCCGTACAGTCACAAAACTTCTAGTTCCGATCCCGATTACAATTACGGTATAAATTAATTGCTGTTCAGATTCCGACTCCGGTATAATCTAATTCCACTTTGCCCGCTGTGGTTTTGTTAGTAAATCGATGAAAAAAATTGTCCTTCGCGCAAAATCAAATTTCAAAGCGACGAATTTGACGAATTATATTTGCGAACGGCTAACTTTTATCAGGTTGAATCACTTCTCCATTTTTAGGGCTTTTTTATTTAGAAATTTTGTTTCAGGGAGCCGCCAGTCGGAATGGAACGCCACATTCCTGTATTATATCTCGACATTAACAGTAAGTTTTTATACGTTTGTTTTTGCAGTTTTTTGTAATAAAAGTTTGAGGCTGTGCTAATGCACAAGATCGAGACAGTTAAAATAGCTCGTTTAATTTGTAAGCACGGAAACAGAGATCCTCCAACAGAAGTTGATGTGGTAAAACAGTAATTAAATTCGACAAACACAACAGTGCTTATTGTGCCAGAATGGATCACTTTGTTCACCAGGACGCGGGAGCTTGGGGAAGAAATTTTGGTTTTCGAGTACTACAGGAAATAAGAGACATGATATATTCAATTAGCGCGCGCTTCTTAGATAATATGAGTGCACTACATAGGATGTTTGATGCAGATAATAGTCCATATTTAAAGCCGGGAGGAACTCCCAAGTCCAGTCGCCGAAATTAAAGATCATAATAGCTAGTCCCCGAGAACATTGAATCATATCTTCAAATCTCGTGGCAGTTGTGGTTCGTCAGTATTGTTCGAGAGACTGTACCGCAATTAGACTTACAACTTAACGGTTTGTTAAAACTGAACTATACATTGTCTCTTTATGTTTACCTTTTGAATTTATGGAACTCCTAGTAAATGCGAATCCCTATATAGCACCTCGTGGGGTAGTACATATTGCAATATACGTGGTCACAAATTAACAGAGCGACTAATGACATTAGAAGAGAGCGCCTTATGGCATTATAACAGAGCCAATGCTAGGTTAAATTCCATAGTTCTGTCGGAATTACTATTCCGGTTAAAATTGCGATAAAATTTGAGCTCCGATTACGACTGGCTGCAATTCCCATTCCGGAAATTTTATTTAGAATTTGCAGCCGTCCGTTAATATCATAACATTTACAGCGTTAGTAGATCGCTAATCCAGTCTGTTATACAAGTAATTTTATTTACTGAAGCTGTAAATACAGACAGGCATACTGCAGCAAGTCAAAAGTCATGCACTTTGTTTTTTAAAAAGAATTACAAACTAATATTCTGATTCCGGTTCCGACAAAAAAGTTGATTCCGATCCGATTCCGCTTCCGACAAAATGTACTTCCGATTGGAACCCTGGTAAATTCACTGTCTAGTAGAGGTGGCGCAGCTGCATACCTGTATGTTTTTAGGCGGTTCCAATGTATTCTATTGTTTTCATTGTAGGTGAGGAACTGGGTGCAAACGCCGATTCATTAACATGTCTCCCAATGGCTGGATTGAATTCGATACTTCCCAAAGAACACGGCAATAAAATGTACAATTTACCGATTATGAAAATTGAAGAGGACGTAAGTACACTGCATTTACGTAAAATTCGTTGTTACTAAAGTAATCAAAACGCTTAAGATTTCATCAAAATGTCTTTTCGAAGACTATCGGATTCTGTGAGTTTTTCTCTGATAGTTCGGTTCTTCATCTGGCACGTCATAACTTGGCAAATAAGTTACTTTTAGTAACATTCGTTCAAGAACTGGGAGATTGTATGCTGTGGGTGAAAATAAAGGTTTTTTCAGACATCGCTGATCATTTTGTTGTTAACGTCTTCTTACACCGTCTGTTGTTTTAGCTTGTTTGCTGGTAAATCAAACTGGTTTTTTATTTTGTATGCGAATTATTTAAACAGTCCACCACATTTTAAGTCCTACTTCAAAGGAATCAGGTGATTGGTTGTTCAGCTACAGTAATTCTGGTTACGACTGGCTAGTGTCCGTTTGGTTCATATTTAAATTTTCTTTAGCAACTGGGCGCTGTTGGTAGTTGGGACTCGTCGATTCATGAAAATGCTGCACTTAATCGGCCTACGCCTGAAGCGGAACGAATCTATGCAATATTAAAGGTATGCGACCGTAATGCCTATTATCAGATATCGTAACCCATAATATGCATATACATTGATCGGTGTTTGAACAATACCCACGGGCTTAGCTGACGCGTGAATATAAATCTAAGTCGTAGCCGAAGTTTAAGGTAAACAGTCTCGGATGTGTGCCAGGGTATACATTGCCCGGATTTTTAACACAGAGAAGATTGATACCTTCAAATTTGTTGTTTTTTATTGACCTTGTCTATGTTAAGTAGGTATCTCGAAATTGACACAGAAGCAAAACAAATCAAATGCGAAGAATGTGCTGAATTTCAAACCTTATTATTCACTAGTTTGAAAAAAAGACAACTGGTGAATGGTGCAACAATACATTTGAGAATATGGGCCATGTTTAAAGTGAAAACAAAGAGATTGCGATGTTTAAATTACGGTTTCTTTGTAGGTGGTTGTTCGCATTTCACATCCAGCTGAAATGGAAATGGTGCTGCGAAAACGATTGTGTTTCAATGTTGTCAAACGTATCAGTCTGACGTCAAAAATTTTGAAAAAAATTGTCGGAACGGTTTGTTTTGTTCAAGCAAATTGTAATAATATTTTGTAGATATAAAATGATACAGGGCGTTACCAGGATTTCTTTGAATAATGGTGTGACCTATTCAAACTTTAGAACCGAACGGGTTACTATTCGAAATTACATGAGAATAAGATTAGAACATATCTCTAAATTGAGGAATCCTTATTTGTATACAATATTTTATTTTGTTTGCAGAATCACGACAATTCCTGGTGTGGTGTTACGTATGAGATTGTTGCCAACATTCCGAAGGTACGTAATACTATCTTAGATTTTGTGTACAATTCCAAAGTATGGTGTGTATAGTAAAGCCAGTGTACATTGTTCAGCCTTAAATTGTTTTATCGGATTGTACAGATCAGTAAAATGTACACATCAGGATCCAAAGCATCAGTAACACCGTTAAAAATTGCCAATTATTTCATATTTGTAAGTCTAAAAGTTACACCGGTTCAGCATTTAGCGGCTACCACCGTTATTTTATCGAACTTAGGTTTAGTGATTTAGGTTTACGTTGTAACAAAGACAATAAAGTTTCGGTGCTTTTGTTTTATTGTGACATGGTCTGTCTGGTCATGGTGAAACAGTTTACAATGGAATCCCTATAATATTTTAGGCCACAACTGAGCCTGAAGCACGAGAAACGCTTGCTCTAGTAGCGGCTCGAGGTGAAGATTCGGAGCATAGCAACGGTCCAGCAGATGGCGAATCTTATATCGAAAAATATACAAAAGGAATTTCTGACGTTGAAAGCATTCTTGCCCTCGATCGTCTGAGACAAGTAAAGTTATTTTGTATCATCCATAATAGTCATTACAAATTGAAAGTATAAGCAATTTTCTCAGGTAACGGAACATTTGGAAGCTTATGATTGGCCGGTATGGGCTTTAGTTATATTGCCATAATCGTAAAGCAGTGTTTGAGTAGAAAAGTTTTTCATTTTTTACTTTGGTACAAATAACAAAACAAAAAATGTTTTTCCCGAAGTAAAATGATTAGTAATGACAGATGAAACTATTCTGATTGTAAATAACTTTATTGGATTTGGCAATTTTTCGTTTAAATATTTTATAGGTTCTTGATTCAAAACTATGCGGCCAGTTTGTTACTGGTGTTTTTCAGCAAGTTTCAAAGATATTGCGTAATTTTGTCAGTTTTTAAATTCTGTGATACAGTCACGGACAGAATTAAGTGCGCAGAAACCGCGTTTGCGTTCACTGCGGTTGCGGTTTTGTAGCCGCGTCTGAATGTTTCCGCGATCGCGTCTCAAACGCGATTTGAGACGCGATCATAGACGCGATTTTAACTGCGTCCGCAGTCGCGGTGTGAACCGCGGTCGCAGTCGCGGTTTTTGCGTCCACATAAATTGCGGTTGCGAGCGATCCCGATTGCGTCTGCGAGCGATCGCGATTCGAACCGCGTTTGGGTCGCGACCGCGGTTGCACTTAATTCTGTCCGTGACTGTATGTTATTTTCATTAATTATTGTATAATATTAGCATAGCCTCATGAACTCTCTGTCTGTTATAGGAAGTATCAATAAAAGAATTATTGTCTGCTCAACGACGATTTCCAAAGAAAAGTTCGAGCTTACCTGAAGGTTTTGCTGCAGCTGTAAGTCGGAGTTTTACTTGCAACTGGGTGCATTCTGTGTAGAAAACAATGTACCCGGCACGCGTTGCGTTTTTGGTCTACACCCCTTTATTTAAAGGGGGTACAACCTGTGCGAACCATGACACTTTATGCATCCGTCAACAAAAATGATCCGCTTATAGTTTAATTTAGGGTTTTGCATGTGACAACGACCCCCCTCTAAATAAGGGGGGTGGGCCAACAACGCAACGCCCGGTGGTACTTTGTACCATGCGGATCCGCAAGAGTTGCATACTTTTGCATCATGCACTCTTGGTTTTACCTGTAAAGTTGTAAACTTGGATTTATTTCACATTATTTTTGGTTTAGCTTGCTTCCGCAACTACAGATACCGCTGCTGGTAATATTTGTCCAAGACAACAACGATTGAGCCTTTCACAGGACAAACGGCAACTTCAAGCGGTAACGTCAGGAACAAATGGAGCTCAGCAAGGCCCAACATCACTGGAATCTCCTGCATCATTAGTCGGTAAGCGGTTGCTATAGTATTTGTACGCATGGACGGGTTTTCAAATATTTTTTTGCTTAGGCTTAGGATTAGGAACACATTTTTGCAACGCTTAGGTTTTGGCTTCGGAAAACGTTTAATCTACTGCTACACCACCGAAAGTAACATTGGCCTATTTATGTCATGTAGTCGCCAACTGATGCGAACAGAAATTCGTGATTCAAATTATTGGTAAAGTCGGTCCTTGTTGTCCAGATTGTCTTGAAGCTGTTCAAATTCATATTATGTGAGCCTTATTTGCAGTTTGCTTGAAAAGAGAGTTTGTTGTTCGAACGCTTCGCCGTTGGTGTAGTTATTCAAGGGTCTGCATTCTCAAATGTTTGTAGCAACTAACAATTACCGGTTAATGGTAGGTCAGAAAGTGTTTTAGCTTGAACTTTTGATCAATGGCGAGTTAGTTTCGCAATAAATATGCAAATTTTGTTGCATTAACTTTTGATCTTCTACACTGTGCCGAGGGTCAGATTTACATCGAGGGACGTGTTCTTTGGTTGAGTATTTATTGCTAGCTGGGGCAATGGGTGCTGCACACAGTTGAGAATGCGGGGCGTCGTGTTAAAAATGTATTCAGAGACATATGAAACTGTTGATATGGTTTTACATACTTCCGTGTTCTAGACAATCATACCACTTATCGCCCTATAATTATACGCTCAGCCACGTTTACGTATTGCTCACCTGTGGCATTCTCTTCCATATGTATGTTTTTGATGTTTTACTGTTCGCTTTATGTCTGCGAGCTTTAATAATATAAGATAGACACAAGCTTAAAGTATGGGAAGATTAAGGTCAGGCTGTACCTAAATGCAAGCGTGTAGAGTAGGGATGCGCCGATTAATCGGCATCGGTATTTTGCAGCGCCGATGCCGATACTTTTTGCACATAACAGTCAGTTGGAATGCTATCAATTTCATTTCAGGGCGCACAATAGTGTGTCTGCTCAGGACAATTGTTATCTCTCTTGCGTTTGTGTTTGAAAAAATTAATTGAAGTTAACCGTTCTTATAAAATTATAATGTTTTATGATGGTTAGTGTTTAAGCCTTCGTATAATAACGTAATGTAGTGTTTTATCTGCTTATTACGCATGGTGTACTAAAATTGGAATCGGCATCGGTTCGGCATCGGCAAAATTTCAAAATAAGAATTAGCATCGGTATCGGCAGCGGCGCAAATTTTGGCATCGGCACATCCCTAGTGTAGAGTACCATATTGTGTTTGAATATGAAACATTGTCGTAGTCGAATTTCGCAATCAAGTGTCTTCTTTTGCATATTGTGCGTTATCCTTTGATCTAAAGCCGATTGCGTCGGTCTCGTTAAATGTTCTAGTAACGGTTCATAGTTCATTCTACGCCGCTCGCTTGATTCCTGTTTGTTCGACATTGTTCGTTTTGTGGGGACTTTTAAGCGTTTTCTCTTGATTACTTGTAACATTTGAGACGAGTCCCGTGACCAAATAATTAATATGATTTTAAAATTTTAACCCTTTCTCACATGAATATTTTCTATTTCCCCTGAGACCTACTTTTATGCTAGGATTCGAAATCCAGTGACTGGAGTGGGAGGCGTATACCATCACCATTCAGCTATAGGACTACGCCGACCCGAGGGGCGTTCGCGCACTAAACCGATTAACCCTTTCCCTGTCTATCTCCCCCTTGACGCTCGAGCCCGAGGGGGCTCTCACGTCTTGTGGTGATTTAGTACTATGTATACATGTTGCAATTGTTAAACACTGTGCGATATATATTATTTAACGTATATACACTGCGCTAAGTTGCCTATAGGCTACTCAATGTGTGAAGGGGATAATATTCATATTATCGTACATGATTTATTAGTTAATGCAAAACAAATCATAAAGGAATAATTTGACAAACCACTGTGCCCTCTGCGGTAGCAGCATTTCTTGCGATTTTGCGCAAATGACATATTTAAAGCGTCTTAGTCATTCAAAATACGCCGCTGATAAAACGAGGTATGTGTACGCTAATGAAGGGATCAGATTGATTGAAGACTTTATTAGTATTTGTACACTCCCGTCCAACAAAGTTAAGCCTAAGATTAATTCTAAGCGTAAGTTATTCCGAAATGAAAAAAAATCGAAAACCATAAATGGACTGTGTATGAGAGCATCAGAGTTCAACCGGAATTCCGATTCAAAACGAGTTCCGATTCCGATTGCATAATAAATCGGGATCGGAATTTTTTTATTATTTTAATTTTAATCCTACTTGGTGTGATGTATTGCATAAAAATGCTGCATTAATTATGTATTAAATTGTTTTTATATGTTAGCCTATCAACAACCTATTTTAGTTTAACTTTACAGAACCAAAAAAATGATTGCCAGTTTGTTCATGCGACGTTTTTTGAAAATTGTTGCTAGCACACAGACATCCTAAATCAATATTATACTTGTTAGTATAAATTATCCGCATTGCCACAAAATTAGGTAGTAATTCCGATTCCGGTATAAACTTGCAGTTTACGATTCGAATTCTGGCATAATCCAGTTCCGCTTTGCATCCTGAAAAGCATAATTATTTAAAATGTATAAAGGCTGTTGTGCCTATGTATGTGGTCCATTTGTCTTGGTTTTATTTAAAATAAAAACATTCGGAAACTTGTGAAATCTTTTGCCTAATTAAAAATTTCTTTAGAGTATTTTGTTTTATATAACAATTTTAGTTCGGTGTGAAAATTAATTTGATTTTGATGAAATTTATCATGTGTTTTTATCTGGCCGCGGTTTTCTCGTTATTTGTGTGCGGCTTTTTCCACATTAAATATCCATAGTAGGCCAATGTAAAGAACAAGGGCGGAAGAGTAGTATAAGCATATTCCCACGCCTAAGCCGAAGCCTAAGAATGAGCATATTTCTAAGCGTAAGCCTAAGCGTAAGAATGAGCATATTCCTAAGCCTAAGCCCAAGCGTAAGAATGAGCATATTCCTAAGCCTAAGCCTAAGCCTAAGCGCAAGAATGAGCATATTCCGAAGCCTAAGCCCAAGCGTAAGAATGAGCATATTCCTAAGCCTAAGCCTAAGCGTGAGAATGAGCGTATTCCTAAGCCTATGCGTAAGAATAAGCCTAAGCCAACCAAAGAATTAGTGTAAAGTTTAAGCTTAGTTTTTCTCAGTCCCACCGAAAAACGCTACACCCTGGTCTTTACATGGGCCCCATAGAACAATATAGATATATCCATGAACTCATTCAGACGCTGTAACATTAGTGAAGTTGAATTGAAAACAATTAAAGTGGATATTTGTGGACTTGTGCGTTTCGTAGTCCAAGCGTTATACATTTAAGTAAATTTGCCGAATTCGCACTGTTATTACGTGATATAGCACAAATGATGTGTCTGTATGCTAGGGTTCGTTTAATCAAGAGTGGCTGATCACTCTGTATAACAAGAGTGTGCAACTGGGTACATTCTGTGTATTAAAGAATGTACCAGCACGCGTTGCATTTTTGTTCGACCCCCCCCCCCCGATCAGGGAGGTTTAAGCAAGAGATTAACAGTATGCTTCAGTACACCAACCCCCCTTAAACAAGGGGGGTGTTACAATTTGCTCCTAGCATTACTACGATATAAAACTGCATACAGACCCCCCATGAACAAGGGGAGTAGGCCAAAAACGCAATGTATGCCGGGTACATTCTTTAATACACAGAATGTACCCATTTGCACACTTCTTGTTATAAACAGTGATCATCCACTCTTGGTTTAATAAATGAGTTCGCTTTATAGCTTGAATACAATACGCGTTCAATATTTACCCGCTTTGGGAGCACTAAATATTAATTGCGCTAACACCGTCACCAGCAATGGTAATTGCCAGCAGGCCGTAGAAGCGATTAAAATGTTCAAAATATATTTTTAGTCATATTTTTGTATTGGCTTTAAAATGGCAGACGACAACGCTGTTGTTGTAGCTCAAAATCCTTGTGCGAGCAATCGAGCATATATACGGTTTGACTTCGAACTCTTTTTTTGAATGGAGTATTCCGAGGCTGGCTCATCAGTATGATTCGTGTATGTACGCTTGCAGAAGTTTGAAAATAGTCAAATTTTGGCATAGGTTTGGCTTAGGTAGGCAGGCTTAGTTGTAAGCTTGCGGAGGGAGAGCGTATAAGGTCCCATTCATACGGCCATTTTTGGACGGTATCCATCCAGGTTTCAGCGTATCTTATGCTTAATTGCTTTATTGACGTTGTATGCTAACAAACTTTATTATTATTTCGTTTCAGCACGACCTACTTTCCTTAACCTGAAACCGTATTATTCAGGAAAGCGTATGTTTATTGCTAGCGCAACTGTGTTGGTTTGATGTGTTGTTGATAGGTTTTAGCGTTTGTGTTTAAGTTTTTATTGTGTATATGTCGTAGACTAATCTGCTATTTAGGTCAATTACCTGTTGGTCTATGTCAACCTGCTATTTTGTGCGTGACCGGATATCAGATACCGATGCCGATGCTTACGAAATGTGCCGATTATTACCGATGTCGATTAATCGACACATCCCTAACTGTTAGTATAATATTTTACCGTATGTTTGTAACTGGAAAATTTGAGCATTCGAAATCTTTGCCAGGTTTTCAACCGTAAATAGGAAGGTTTTGACCGTAAATGTGAAGGTTTTGACCGTAAATGTGAAGGTTTTGACCGTAAATGTGAAGGTTTTGACCGTAAATGTGAAGGTTTTGACCGTAAATGTGAAGGTTTTGACCGTAAATGTGAAGGTTTTGACCGTTAATGTGAAGGTTTTGACCGTAAATGTGAAGGTTTTGACCGTAAATGTGAAGGTTTTGACCGTAAATGTGAAGGTTTTGACCGTAAATGTGAAGGTTTTGACCGTAAATGTGAAGGTTTTGACCGTAAATGTGAAGGTTTTGACCGTAAATGTGAAGGTTTTGACCGTAAATGTGAAGGTTTTGACCGTAAATGTGAAGGTTTTGACCGTAAATGTGAAGGTTTTGACCGTTAATGTGAAGGTTTTGACCGTAAATGTGAAGGTTTTGACCGTAAATGTGAAGGTTTTGACCGTAAATGTGAAGGTTTTGACCGTAAATGTGAAGGTTTTGACCGTAAATGTGAAGGTTTTGACCGTAAATGTGAAGGTTTTGACCGTAAATGTGAAGGTTTTGACCGTAAATGTGAAGGTTTTGACCGTAAATGTGAAGGTTTTGACCGTAAATGTGAAGGTTTTGACCGTAAATGTGAAGGTTTTGACCGTAAATGTGAAGGTTTTGACCGTAAATGTGAAGGTTTTGACCGTAAATGTGAAGGTTTTGACCGTAAATGTGAAGGTTTTGACCGTAAATGTGAAGGTTTCAACCGTAAATACGAAGGCCTTGAATAAGATATTAATTATTCATTTTTATGTATTCAGAATCAGACAGATTGCCTCAGTATCAGAGTATGATTGTTTTTAACTCGAATTTCTATTGAGATTACATCTCGTACTAATTTATGCTAAGGTTCTTTTAGGATTTTTATTATTTTTTTCCGCACGTCTGGGATATATTTTGCAACAATGATTTTACTGTATTGTGTATAACTTATTGCACATTTTTGGCGTAAATTTAGTTTTATAAAGCACAGAGTATTGTATTTTTAAATGTTTTGGTTGATTTTCGGTGTTGAGCTTTGTTGCGGTGCATTCGAAACCTGCGTTGGTTTTGATTTTAAGACGTCTTAGATATCCCAGGATCAGATTTTAGCTTTAAGACAGTGTCAATGTGTGATAGTTTCGCGGTTAAAGGTAACTTTAAGTTTTAGATTTTGTTTTAATAATAAGCAGTTAAGATTGTTGATGAACATTGGAAAAATAAGTAGAAACCAAGGTTTTACCGGATATCCGGTTCCGGTGTAATATCCGGCAAAATCCGACATCCTTATCCTATTCCGGTATCAGGTATAAACCAACCGAATACACGATATTTACGGTTGTGGTTCCAAACAAATTTAGATCCTATTTTCGGTTAACATCCGGTTCCGGTATCCGGTAAAATTAATATCCGGTCGATCCTTGCTCGAAACGTATGCATTTGGAAAGTTTGTTACAAACTTGTGGTATTCGAGTTAATTTTGCGAATTTTACATACGTATATAATTTGCATTAGAGTTGTCCCAGAAGCCAGGAGTTTTATTGGGGCCGGGACTGGTACCAGGGTGCAATCGGAATTACAATTTACCGGAACCGGAACTGGAATTTGAAAAAATTACCGGAAACGGAACTGAAAAATGAAAAATAAATGCCGCCAAAAAATTCATTTTAATTTTCTTTTTTGCAATATTAATAGCGAAATAACCGTAGTTGGAGTTATGTATTCACTTTATCTGCTGTATTTTAGATTTTCATACTGCGCGGAAGCGAAATTTACGTTCGATGGTTTATTTTCGGTGATTGTCAATGTTTATATACTATACGAACGAAATCTACTTAATTTTTATCGTCATTTTTTGCGTAAAATATCACAATTTTCACCGACCAAAATTTAATACCGGGATTTTTAATTCCGGTAAAAATTTACCGAAACCGCAACCGGAATGGTTACAAACGGCTGGAACCGGAATTCCGGTTGCACCCTGGCTACTACCAATCGTTGTGCCCCTGTACAGGGGCCAGGCCCCGGATTTACTGCAGTGGAGCACTGATCTTTTTTAACCTTTTTTCGAAAGCGTTCATCTCTCAGTGTTGTTATTTTGTCAAATATGAGCTTTTTTGACGCAGTTGTCATGTTGACAATAAAGCCCTTAGACTCGAATGCGTGTTGCGCCTATCCCCAGGTTAGTGGCAGGTTTTCAAACTAACGAACTCATATGTTGTTGTGGATATCAAAGTTTGCACACATAAGCTTTGGTGTATTTTAAATTTGAAAAATAATCGCTGATTTTCGAAGTTAGTCATTCGCTGAGTCGAAAGTTAAAAAAAAAGATGTCATCAACTGGTGATAGGTGCTACACACATTGGCCAATGTAAAGAACAGGGGTGCAACAGTATTATAAGCATATACCTAAGCCTACGCCTAAGCGTAAGAATGAGCATATTCGTAAGCTTAAAGCCTAAGCGTAAGCCAAGCAAAAAAAAATTAGTCTAAAGCTTAAGCTTACTCAATTGCAGTCCCACAGAAACACGTTCCGCCCCGTGATATTTACATGGGCCCACACATTTAAGAATGCGGTCGTATTGCGCTGTGCAAGTTTTGCATGCCTCAAGCTTTTGTAAAATGGACAGAACGTTTTGTTTTCGAGTGTATTTATGTTATTATGTTGCGTAAATGTAGTTTGCGAATACCCTTAGGGTTTGCGCTATCTTGACGTCCGGCGCCGTCCGTCACCGTTCGTACCATACGTTATTGTACGTAAGTCATTTGTGTAAGATACCGCACGGTGACGAACGGGTGACGGACTGTTGACCCTAAGCATAATGGTGGCCGACAAATTGTCGAGCCGATATAAATTCGGATTACAAGTTGTCGGGCGACGAATTGTGATACGACTGAAATATGTCAAGCAAGCGTGTTGCATGCATTGTATTCATAGTGTGTTTAGTTGTTTGTGACAGTTGAGTTTCACACTTTATGCTTTGTTCTTATACCAATACGTAACTCTTAGGGTTGCGTTATACTTTTGTTGACGTCCGGCGCCGTCCGTCACCGTGCGGTATTGTACGCAAATAACTCACGTACGATAACATATGGTGACGGACGGAGCCGTACGGGTGACGCACGGTGACGAACGGCGCCGTACGGGTGACGCATGGTGACGGACGGCGCCGTACGGGTGACGCATGGTGACGGACGGCGCCGTACGGGTGACGCATGGTGACGGACGGCGCCGTACGGGTGACGCATGGTGACGGACGGCGCCGTACGGGTGACGCATGGTGACGAACGCCGCCGTACGGGTGACGCATGGTGACGGACGCCGCCGTACGGGTGACGCATGGTGACGGACGGCGCCGGAAGTCGAGTATAACGCAACCCTTAGTGTTTAAAAATTGGATTTGTTAATTGAGAGCGTAGCCAAGGGTGGTGTCAGGAACCGAAGGCCCTTTTGTGATTCTTGTCAGTGGGGTTTTACGCATTTTTCAATTTGTAAACACAACAAACCAGCTTCGAAGTTTTTAAAGCTCGTAACTCACCGTTTCCAAAATTTTAGCTACTGCGCCCATGTTTGCAATTGCAGACATCCAACGGCGGTATAGTCGACACAACAAAGCCACGACAGTGTTCATTTCAAACAATTTATTCAGTGCAAAATTTTTAGTTTTTCTGCCCTAAAATTTAGCGTCGGTTTTTAAATCAGTCGACGATTCGAAAATTTAAAATTTGCTGACGATCAGATCAAGAGTTTTTAGTTTGAGTTTATTAAACTTTTCGTTATTTGTTGTTTTAGTAAGCAGTTTGGTGAGCCCGGTGACCGGTGTTGGTAGCAAATTTGGCGCTCCACGACTTCCAACAATGGTGCCGCTTATCGAAGAACAACATCCAGGCAGGATGACTCAGTCAGCTGATAAGGTAAACAAAAAACTTATCTGAGGTTTGAAACAGTTAAATGTATCGAAGCGTACGCTGTTTTTAAATTAATCTCTTATCTGAGGTTTGAAACAGTTAAATGTATCGAAGCGTACGCTGTTTTTAAATTAATCTCTTATCTGAGGTTTGAAACAGTTAAATGTATCGAAGCGTACGCTGTTTTTAAATTCATCTTGTTGTGAATTTTTCACTTTTATTGACAAGTACAAGTTTTTGCTGCGAGAACTTGCAGCTGCACCTTGTACTTGCAAGTTTTGTCCAAAATTCTGTTTGAAAAACTTGCAGCTGCAAATAATTTTATTAATAATCATAGCTCGGAATTTAGCGCACATGTGTGGTGTGAATAACCATGCAAGTTCACTGAATTTATTGCAACCGCTTTCTCATTGGCTGTTCAAAAAATGCAAATTCTGCGTGCAGTTTGCAGCTGCAAGTTCTCGTAGCGAAAACTTGCACGTGTGAATATGGCATTAACGATTATCCAATTCTGAGTGAAGTGTACAAGAGCCTTGACGTCTTTTAAATTTGTCGTTTAACTTGTCTTTGTGGATTTATAGCCGAACACAGATGATGGACAAATCATCGCTCAGTTGACACAAGGCGATTCAGAGAGTAGCGATGCTCAGAAAATGATCCAGTCTTCCACGAACGATTCATTGGCTGGTGGTTCTTCGGATGTTCCAAGCACATCGTCGTCAGGGTAATTGTTTGTCTACTTTATGAATAATGTCTTGTAACCCGTATTAGCTTAGGTTTTGGTGAAGTTGACTAATATGTGGATGACAGGGTGCAACCGGAATTCGGGTTCCGGCATTATTTCACCTTCCGGTTCCGTTTCCTGTTCCGGTAAATTGTATTTCCGGTTGCACCCTGGTGGATGATAGTTCCGATACTGAAACGTTCGCATAATTGGAGTAATTTTGATGACGACACATATTTTTGTGTCTAAAACTAAAATGATGTATAATAATTTGGGCAGTTGTAGTTCTGCACTTTTCACCGCATTTAAGGCTAATGCTTAGGCAGAAGCTTACGCATGGCTTTTTGGCATAGGCGAACGCATATAAGGAAACATTCTTACTAAGCGGACGCTTAAATATTGGACGAAGTGGGCAAGTGCCAAAATATAATAGTAGTTTCAATAAACATACGCGTAATGGCTTAATTTTTGTTTCAGCTATGGTTCAAGCGCTCTTGGTAGTGCGAACATTAATGAAGAATTATTGTCGAAAAAGCGTGAAGATTCGTCTGATAGCATTGTGACACCGAATATTAGTGAAACGCCGGATGCCAACGGACAGACTAGAGCAATATCAGGCGTTCGAGCGAAGGAACAAACCAAATGTGCTCAGAAAACAACAACAACAACAACAACAACAACAGGAAATATTTCTTCTAAAGCCAGCATAAATACTGGTCGCATCAAAGATAGACAAGTAGACATCAACGGAAATATTGAATCGACTCCAATGTCACAATCACGAAGTTCAACTGGACGAGTTAACTCGGGTTCAAATCAGAAAAAGACTTTGAACACTGCATCACGTACGTCTGGAGGAAGTAGTCTACAATCAGTTGCTGGTGTCCCAACTGCAACAGTTGATGGGCCAAACGTGATGGAACAGTCAACGTTTTCAGACTACGGCACACGGATTCAGTCAATGAATGCGTCTACGGATTCTGTGATATCAAGTGGCAAAAGTGAAAAACACGGCTCGTCAATGGATAGTTCGACAAACAGTGACGCAAGATCTGAAGGTAAAAACATTGTGTGCGGCGAGAATTGTGTTATACTTTTTGATTACATCTGACAGAACCGTCGTATACGAAGAAAGTCTCAGCTTGATTCCCGGGGTGGTCCTAAACTTTAAACAAAATTTCGATCTGTGCCCGTGCAGACCGGATTGTTCTAACATAACAGAGGATTTTGAAGTTTTCACAGAACGGCAGCCGGATGTGTTTGCGCTGGAGTAGTGCTTCGAAATTTCGATCGGTTGGCATCCTTGGCATAATTCAGTCTTAAGCAAATTGCCGTACGGAGCAGGACGGCACTGCATAAATTATTGTACAGTTATAAACAAAACACTGTTGGACACCTTATGATGCACCCAAGATTAAGCATAACCTGAACGGTTCTGAACGTATACAGACCCGAACTTAGAGTTGAATTTTTATGAAATGAGCATATTTCATTAGTTTTAATTAAGCCATGTTTGTGGAGTAGTGTTTTTAGCTACCAAATTTCACATTGCGTAACACTTTTGAATTCTGCGATGATTATTAACTTTTTAGGTTTTAGTTCTGTTTAGAATTCCGTTTAGATTATACTCATATGCAGTGACCGGTAACGACTAAGTAGAACTTGCAGGCTTAGGTTTAGGCTTAGGCTTACGCAGTGCAATACATTGAGCGTTTCATTAGGTTTTGCGATTGTACACTTTGGTTGTGTTTTAGATCAACCGGACTCTAGTGATAAGTTTCAAAGCAACAAGAATAATGACGTGTTTCAAGAAGATTTAGTCACGGGCAATACGGCACCATCTGCTGGAGGCGCAACCCTTCCTGATTGGTTGAAGGTCGGTGCTCGGGCAATCATATCCGGTGTAAAACCTGTTGGCACTGTGTTGTTCGTTGGAAGTACACATTTCGCACCTGGTGTTTGGGTCGGAATTGCGTTGGATACCGCTGCAGGTTAATTTAAACGATTTAGTTTTGTACACACTAGTTTTGGGAGCGCGCTCGCGTTTTTTGATTTTTTGAAGTTTGACTTTCACGCTGTTTAATCAGGGCAACCTTAAGATAAACTTTTGAAGTCACAGTTTGCGGTCTCTACATTTATACGCAGGTTATAAGGGAATGCTACCAGCCAGCTTGTAATGATGTATAGATCGTAGAAATCGATTCTGATGGTTTCGAATAAAGTACCGCATTGCCTTCGCGACGCATAAAATACGAAATATTTGACTGTTGTTTAATAATACACTCAATCTGTAATACACGTATCTATTTTTATTTCTGTAAATGAGTGGATACTGGATACCCGTGTGGTATATATCACATACCGCAGTGCAGACTGTTCAAATTACTTTATTTAAGGAAAAAATGATGGCAGTGGAAAAGGTGTTCAGTATTTTACCTGTGAGCCAGGGCATGGTTTGTTCGTGCGACCAGATAAAGTGACGCCTCATGTTGGTGGTAATACACCTCCGCCTCGTTTGCATACTGCGTTGACGTCTGCGCCGTCAAAAAAGGATCGTCAAACTACACCAGGTGGTACTGGAACAACTACTGCTCGGCCCCCTTCTTCGGGTAATCGCCGTGGTCCTGCATCCGCGTCTGCGCAGTATCGTAGCGCAAGCAGCTTAGCAAATACCGGCCGCCAGACAACCGTTGCAACAAGTGGTGTTAGTGCCACTAGTGGTAGTAGTGGTTCCAGCGGTCGCGAACTGAAACGCCAAAGTTCAGTAGCGAGCGATAAGAATTTACACAGTTCTGTACCAGGTGGTGGCAGTGATGGTAGAAGCTCCTGTGAGCAGGCTGCTGGCAGTCATTCTGGGAACGCAGGAACGACAGCGGCTGCGGCGGTGTCACTTGGTCGAAGAAGCAGTTCATCGTTGTCGAGAAGTTCGCTCCGAACGAGCACTGATGAAGGAAGAACAACAACTACAGCAGCAGCAGCAACAACATCGGTGAGTGTAAAGCCTGCAACTGCGATGAGCGCATCAATTCATGGGTCGCTAACACCTCTTGGTGCTGGAGCTGGTGGAGGACGCTCTACGGCAACATCTGTTTCTAGTACGAAGCCAAAAACAGCACGCGCCTGCTCGGCATCGAATTTGAACAATTTGGCTCGACCAACCACTGCTAGTTTGGCGAGACAAACGAAAAAATAACAAAAAATGCAAAGACGGGTTCTGTTTATTGCGGTTGGTTAGCCTAAATTAGCTTTATATATATATTTAAATAGCTATGTAGTTTTTAAGTATGATTTGACCACGTACATATATATTACTGTGGTTTTGACATCTGTGATTCGAGAACAGAACAAACTCGTTATACTTAGGTTTTATATTTGAACGGTTAATAATTTTTGTTTTGAGCTTGGAATTTGTACGAGGAAACGGCAAGCATTTTGGCAAAATTATTTAATGTTTATTTACACGTGTTTCTAAATCAGCCCCTTACTATTGCTTCTCGTGGACTATGGCTTAAATTCTATAAGCCGTAATTTTTATTCAGCTTTAATTGATACGGGGTCGTAGAACGTAATGCTATTACAACATGACTGCATATCGCATGGTTGATTACGTATACCCAAACTGTTTTGTGAATGCATATTTGCATCTATACATTCTCTTTTTTAATCTTGTCAAATTTGAACATTCCTAATATTGATGTATGCTTATGAATCGTGGATGCCTCTGTACAACGTTCACCTAACAGGCTTCGGCACAGACTTAGACACAGACGTAGGCTTAGGTTTAATTGTTTATTTAAGGCCTAAGCTTGAGCCTAGGCATAAACTTAAGATGTGGTAGAAGGTTGGACGTAAGGAAGGTGTACAAGAGCTTACATTTTATGTTCTGTACTAAATGGGCCAATGTTTTTTCTATAAGCGAAATTTATTCAATCACAACCGTTTACAACACTTTCTTAAATGACCGTTGTGTTAAGCTTGTATTGCTGCAACGTGTGTTTAAACAAATTGTTATGTGAATATGTTGTTTTTGACGTTTGGCACTAAACTGAAGGTCAGACTGTAATCGAAGAACCTATCTGTAATTCTGTATTACGCCGTATTCACATGTGCAAATTTTTGCTGCGAGAACTTGCAGCTGCAATTTGCACGCAGAACTTGCATTTTTTCATCAGCCAATGAGAAAGCGGCTGCAATATATTCAATGACCTTGCATGGTTATTCAACACATGTGAACTAAATTCTTAGCTATGATTTTTAATGAATTATTTTCTGCTGCAAGTTTTACAAACGGGGTTTTGGACAAAACTTGCAAGTGCAAGTTGTAGCTGCAAGTTCTCGCAACAAAAACTTGCACTTGTGAATAGAGCTTTACTCATTGGGTTTCACTCTCTCAAATGTAGAAGTTTTAAGTTTAATATCTCATGAAAATTTTGTGCTGTTGCTGACTCTGCATGAATTTCGATCTGTAAATGCGTTTTAGAATGCGGAAAATGTTTTTTGTACTTTACATTATAAGTCGATAATTGCTTGTCATTCATATATGCAGCTATAATTAATTTTCTGTACGTTTATAAAGCTTTATTTTGCCGTTATATTTGTGTTAGCATAGCTAATTGTTGGGTAATATTTTGAAGGATTCTTAAATCTTACCATCAACAAATTTATGGTTTAATTTCTGTTAATATTAATTGCAATAATGATAGCGGTTTTGTATAATGTGTAATGTAGCGTAAAATGGATGGGAATTTGAGTGGCGCTATTTTTGCCCTGCGGATCCGTTCAGCGCCGGACGCCGCATTTGTGTATGCAAATTAATTTACGGTACCGTCCGGTGTCATACGGCAATTTTCGCACGATTCCGCACGATGCCGTGGGCACGGAACGCCGCCAGAAGGTGTTAAATTCATCAACCAGTAACACCATTGTTGATTATTAGTTTAGGCTAAGAGACGTAAGATGTGTAAATTTTATAGTTATAAAACAACATTTACAGTTGAAATGAAAATTTCAAAATGTACGTCGTAAAATGTCCGGTTCCAACAGGAATTAAGGTTTTACCGGAACAAGATCAAAAACAGGAATTGAATTTTTGCCGGAATTCCGGTCGGAATACGAATTCTGATGGAACCCTGTTGAAATGATATATGAAAGCTATTTTTGATTCATGGTGTGAATACACAGTGTTACGTTTTAGAAGTTTGATGTTAATTATGGTTTTAGTGTCATTTTTGAGCTGTAATATATTTACATTTATTCCAGTGATAAATTTTAACGATACTTTAGACAAATTTGCGATAGTTTGTTTGCGGGGCTCATGTAAAGATCAGGGGCGGAACGTTTTTCTGTGGGACTGCAACAGAGTAAGCTTAAGCTTTAGACTAATGTTTTTTGCTTGGCTTAGGCTTAGGCATAGGAATATGCTCATTCTTACGCTTAGGCTTAGGAATATGCTCATTCTTACGCTTAGGCTTAGGCTTAGGAATATGCTCATTCTTACGCTTAGGCTTAGGCTTAGGAATATGCTCATTCTTACGCTTAGGCTTAGGCTTAGGAATATGCTCATTCTTACTCTTAGGATTAGGCTTAGGAATATGCTCATTCTTACGCTTAGGCTTAGGCTTAGGAATATGCTCATTCTTACTCTTAGGCTTAGGATTAGGAATATGCTTAAAATACTGTTCCGCCCCTTGTTCTTTGCATTGGCCGTTTGTGGTTTATTCCGTTAAGTTTAAACCGAAATGCACGAGGTTTTGTGCAACTTTCGTGAAGTTGTTGAAAAGTTGCTGTCAAAGTAAGGATGTATCGGTATTTTATACATTTTAGAGCGGTTTTAGGACCACTGTTTCACTATGGGTCGAACAACGTTTTAATGTGTAAAATATTTCAAAACAGAATGACTTTTTTAAAACTGCGTATATATATAATATATAATATATATACCTTTATCATTGGTTTTGTTATCATTAAGTGTCACCAGACGGTATCTCGGTACGGGATTAGAATGACTTTGGCCAAAACACACCAACTTCAGAAATGGCATTTGTCAAAATGTGGAGACCAACATCGCAATACGATTTGTCAGTCGGTCTTTGTTGCTGAAACAGTTTATGCGCGTTGTTATTGTCTTTCGTTGAAATGCAGATATGTATATTTTTATATGTTTGTGATTATTACAATTATTTTAAAGGTTTGCACTCAAATGCTATTAGAGTCTATGGTTAATTATAGGTTGAACCTAATATTCGACCATTGAACTATTTCAAATGAACGGTATTGTTTTCGAACCGCTTTTATTGTTTGTTGTTGATCAATTGTTTAAATTTAGTCACGTTTGTTACTTTATGATGTATAACACTGTGCACCATAACCCCGCTGAACAATTGCTTGGTCAAGCGGAAGCCTATACGTAAGTCTAAGTTAATTCTAAGTACAGATGTGCCGATTAATCGGCATCGGTAATTATCGGCAGTTTTTGTGAGTATCGGCATCGGTACTACAAAAAAAATTGCCGATTCTTTGCCGATACTTTTTTGCACATATAACAGTCAGTTTGACTGTTATCAGTTTCATTTCTGAGCGCATATCGGAGGCTAATCGTTATCTGTGCGTTTGTGTTTGAAAAAATGAATTGAAATGAACCGTTCGTCTAAAGTTATAATCGTTTATGATGGTTAGGGTTTAAGTCTTCACATAATGATATAATATAGTATCCTATCTGTTTATTAAGCATGGTGTACTAAAGTTAGATTCGGCATCGGCAAAATTTCAAAATAAGAATCGGCGTCGGCAAAAATTTTAGTATCGGCACATCCCTAATTGTAAGTCTACGTTATGGCAGAATCTGAAAATTTCAAAAACTGTATGTGCTAAAGGCGTACAAGAGCCAGTCCGGATTGTAAAAAAGATTTACTTGAAGAATCGCGTATTTGTGCATGCGCTCAGACAAATAATTATTGATTTTGAAGCGTTAGAAAAACAGTAATAAAATGTTTTCGATTCATAATCGTATGTGAAACTGTCAGTTTGAAGCATATCAGCGTCATTTTGGTAAGATATCAAAGTCATTTTGGTAAGATATCAACGTCATTTTGGTAAGATATCAACGTCATTTTGATAAGATATCAACGTCATTTTGATAAGATATCAACGTCATTTTGATAAGATATCAACGTCATTTTGATAAGATATCAACGTCATTTTGATAAGATATCAACGTCATTTTGATAAGATATCAACGTCATTTTGATAAAGATATCAACGTCATTTTGATAAGATATCAACGTCATTTTGATAAGATATCAACGTCATTTTGATAAGATATCAACGTCATTTTGATAAGATATCAACGTCATTTTGATAAGATATCAACGTCATTTTGATAAGATATCAACGTCATTTTGATAAGATATCAACGTCATTTTGATAAGATATCAACGTCATTTTGATAAGATATCAACGTCATTTTGATAAGATATCAACGTCATTTTGATAAGATATCAACGTCATTTTGATAAGATATCAACGTCATTTTGATAAGATATCAACGTCATTTTGATAAGATATCAACGTCATTTTGATAAGATATCAACGTCATTTTGATAAGATATCAACGTCATTTTGATAAGATATCAACGTCATTTTGATAAGATATCAACGTCATTTTGATAACATATCAACGTCTTGAAAAGGCTATAGGCTTTACTGTAGCATTTATTTGACTGCATTACATGTTTTGTGATTTCCGATATGATGATATTATGCGGTGATAATTATTGTGTATTTTATGCTGTTTAAACAAATTCCCAATTATTAACTATAACTACTCATCTTTCTTTGGCCTGGATCATTTGAGCTTCTATTTGTCACATTGTATATATATATTGTTTTGGTTGTTTTATACTATATGCTGTAATTATATTTTAATTTGTTTTTTTGGCTGACGTATTATGTTGTGATAGTCGTAGCATTATGAGAGGTTATCAATTCGATTTAGGTTGGTTTTCTCGTTTTTTGGCAGTGACAGCTGAAAACGATCTGTCAGCTTTGTTATGCTCATAGCAGGGTGAAATCGAAGGTGAAAAATACCGGAGCCGGAGGTCAAGAAATTGTGTCGATATCACAGGACGATTTCTCGTTCCGGACAACTCCTATCTTCGGAGATATCGTTTTAGGCCAATTCCTTTCGCCACAAAATTTGGCAGGACAATGTTGTCGCCGTCGCAAGCACGTGCCCCTATGAAGAATTGTGGTTCAGGACTATTTTCTATGACAACCGTGTCTCTTCTTGTTTCTCGTACTATTTTTGCTTTAAACGCATTAACTTTTATGCGAGATTTTGGTTCTACAACGGTCTTTTATAATATTTTTGCACATCCAGAAAAACTATCCTACACTAGATTATATAGGCTTTAGGACCCATGTATAGAACAGGGCCGGATCGTTTTCTGAAGGTGCTATAATAAATAGAATCAGTTTAAGCTTTAGACTATTTTTTGCTTAGGAATAGGCTCATCCATACGCTTATGCTTAGGTTTAGGCTTAGGAATATGCTTATACTACTGTTCCGGCCCTGTTCTATACATGGGCCGGCCTTAGCACAGGCGTTTAAGGTAAGGTATGAACAAAAAATTTCGGATTCTGTTTCAGATTCGGAAAAATTTGACAGTAACAGTGAGACATTGCAAAATTTCGGCGTTCTCTGTTGAGGGGAGTCGTTGACCTGAGTGGTCCGCCCCCATTCAATCGGCCAGTGCACACCTCAAGCGCAATGGGTTTTTGTCACTTTTTACAATTGAATCTTAAATTCGTAGCGATTCACAAATCACTCACTGAAAACAACAAAAATGGAAATCTTCAGTTGTCTGCAAAATTATCATTCAACGAATGAGTTAAGTTGATGTGGACCTAAGTAACCGTTAGCGAAAATAGTCACGAACGACGATGGCTTGATGAGGCATTTGGCTATCATAAAACAGTCATACTTACTGTGCGGTTACATCCACTTGGTTGTTAAGCTTCAAACCATTAATTTTGTCAAAATTTGAAAGGATATTTGCTAAAATTAGCAAATCATCTATTTTGACTATTAAAGCTTTACCTCTGACTTAGACAAATTTTGTTGACCTCCGGGTCCGTAATATTTTACCTACGGATCCACACTTTTATATTGAGTTGTTGGTTTATTAATGTTCGACAACGTTTGTTTAAACAAAGCTGACACCGGGTATGTGACCTGTAAACCCAAGTGAGTTGATTTTAACTCAGTATGACTTGAATCACTCAATCTGAGTTGAATCACTCAAACTGAGTTAGTACTTTCAGAACTCAGAATTCTGAGTCAGTAAAACTCACTCTGAGTTTATTCAACTTACGCGGGATCTAGTGAACTCAGAGTGAGGATCAGTTCAACTTAGAGTGAGTTAACGTTTACTGTTATTAACTCAGAAATAACTAATTTTCCGTCTGAGTTGATTAACTCACTGGAATTTACAATGTGATGTTTTATTGTTTAACTTTAATGACTGCGGATGGCGTTATTGATAATCGTCAGCAGTTAAAATTATTTCAATCGAAATTTTTATTTGTCGGCTTGTGAAATAAATGTATGTTCGTTTGTGGTGAAATTGATATAGAGCGAATCACGAAATGTTAAGTTGATTGATTTAGCATGTCTTCCAGTCATCCCATAGTAGTTCAATTGAAGGGTTACTGTATACTTGTCGTGTGGCGCAGTCGGTCACCGTCCGTCGCCATACGGTACCGTACGTGCGTGATTCACGTACCATACCGCACGGTGACGGACGGCGCTGGACGGGCGACGGAAGGAGCCGTACGGCGCGGGACGTCTTGCAAATGTGTATTTAGGTGTACCGCTATGTTTTCACATCTTCGGTTTCCTTATTCTTCATGTATGGTTGAACCCTACTGGTTTCAGTTGGCTCGATTTTTGAATATTTTAGATGTTTCCAAGGTATAAACAGAAATAACGGAAATGAATATTTAGTTGTTTAGAAATGTTTACAACTTTAAAAGGTGTTTTATTTTTCTACCAACACAATCGAGTCATGCAAGTATTGGCCGATGTTACTTTAAGGGGCGTCAAGGCTTAGGCTTAGCAATACGTTTGATCTACTGTTACGCCCCTTAAAGCAACATTGGCCTAGGTATTAATCATCGGTATTTCTTTTAAGAGTTTGGATGAATTTCGCCACTTTTATATATTTCAAATCCAACGCATTTGCAGCATATTTATGTGTACTGAGAATTATTGTAAAGATTTATATAGGTAATTTACTGCTAACTATGGGCATAAAAATAACGGAATATCCGGCATTTCTATAACTGAATCGGACACCAATTTTAACGGAAACGAATATCCGGATTTAAAGATAATAACTGAAAAAATTTTCCGCTAAACACAATCTTTGTCGCATGTTTTAATCATCCGCATTTGATACCTAAAATTCATTTACATCCTGATTCCGGTTCGTCAGAATCGATATTGGGAAAATCTGCCGTTTCCAATGCTGATTGCCGTTTCAACAGACTGCGCTGTGATATACGCCTCGACCCTTGAGACCCATCGTTATTGTTACTCTTTGATTCATCGTGTTCACCGATCATATTGGGAAGTTCTAAACTCTGCTGAATGTTCCACTGTTTAGGACTTGACGACTGTATTGGTGACGTCTCATCCTCGTCTGTTTCCAAATTTATGGACAGTTTCTTGGTTTGTCTCTGTCCCTGCGGAACTCCTGCATCAAGTTTCATTTCAATCGACCGTTGTACCTTTGCCAAATAATGACTCATGTCAGTACTGCTTCGTTCGTCATATTCCTTGGCATTGTTTCTGTTTGCCGAGTTGGTTACAGCTTTCGATAAATCGTCTTCATCGTATAATCCCGGTTTCTGATTGGTTTCGTAATCGCATAATCCCGGTTTCTGATTGGTTTCGTAATCGCATAATCCCGGTTTCTGATTGGTTTCGTAATCGCATAATCCCGGTTTCTGATTGGTTTCGTAATCGCATAATCCCGGTTTCTGATTGGTTTCGTAATCGCATAATCCCGGTTTCTGATTGGTTTCGTAATCGCATAATCCCGGTTTCTGATTGGTTTCGTAATCGCATAATCCCGGTTTCTGATTGGTTTCGTAATCGCATAATCCCGGTTTCTGATTGGTTTCGTAATCGCATAATCCCGGTTTCTGATTGGTTTCGTAATCGCATAATCCCGGTTTCTGATTGGTTTCGTAATCGCATAATCCCGGTTTCTGATTGGTTTCGTAATCGCATAATCCCGGTTTCTGATTGGTTTCGTAATCGCATAATCCCGGTTTCTGATTGGTTTCGTAATTATCGCTTGAAATTTGTTTATTTCTATCGGAGTTATGGGTTAATTGTCTTGGGTGGTTTTGAGTTGTGATATTTTCATGTTTCTGCCGTTTTTCTACGCCTTTGTCTATACAGCTTGCTTCACTCCTTGTATGATATTCTTCTTTATAATGATGTCTTGGTCTTAACTCATGTTGTTGAAACATTTGTTGCACCTGTTGCAGTGATGGTCTTTGCTGATATTTTTGTTGTTGTTGTTGTTGTTGTTGTTGCTGCTGCTGCTGCTGTTGTTGTTGTTGTTGTTGTTGTTGTTGTTGTTGTTGTTGTTGTTGTTGTTGTTGTTGTTGTTGTTGTTGTTGTTGTTGTTGTTGTTGTTGTTGTTGTTGCTGCTGTTGTTGTTGTTGTTGCTGTTGTTGTTGTTGTTGTTGTCTCTGGCATTGTGGCTGCATTTGAACCCGATCGTGTTGTCGTTGAAACGTTTGCTTCTCGTCTTGTTTCTTCTTCTTTTTACTTTTAATGTTGCGTTGCGAATTTGTCTCTGCGTTTCGTTTGCGTTGCCATTTGACAATGCAATCGTTTGCTGCAATTAACCGCTTTCGTCGCTGTTGTTGTTGTCGTTTACGTTTTTTCTCACGTCGTGATTCGTCAAACAGTCGCGAAAACCGATCGACAATGATACTTATTGGAAATGCAAGAAGAACCACACCCCATATAGCACCAACTCCAGCAATTGTTTTGCCCAACATTGTTGACGGTGGCGCCTCAGAGTACGCAAAGTACGTCGCTAAAGTTACTTTTAATTGTCAGGTCCGCATACAAGTATGGAAAAGGATATACCTACTCATCGAAAATCGATGTGGAATGATAAAAACAAACGATCTTGGCCTGTATTCTCAAATGTGTGTAGCACCTATCACCAGTTGGCGTTTTGTAATTTTTGAACCAGTGAATGCTAAGGCTTAAAATGCAGGACATTGTTCGCGTATACTTTGCTCTACTCCTGTACCAATTTTGCGTTCAACAACTTCAATAGTTAGTGAGTTTAAAAACCTAACTGGTAATAGTTGCTATACACATTTGATAATATGGGCCAAGGTTTAAAATACGCTGCTGGTTCCCAGATGTTAAAATCGTTTTCTCGCTTGCTGATGGTATTAACAAATACTATTACTTGAGGTTAAGTTTTTGGACCAATGTAGAGAACAGGGGTGGAACAGTATTACAAGCACGTTCCTTAGCCTAAGCCTAAGCCTAAGTGTAAGAATGAGAATATTCCTAAGCTTAAACCTAACCCTAAGCGTCAGAATGAGCATATTCCTTAAAGCCTAAGCCTAAACCTAAGCCTAAGCGTAAGAATGAGCATATTTCTAAAAGCCTGAGCCTAAGCCTAAGCGTAAGAATGAGCATATTCCTAAGCCTAAGCCTAAGCAAAGCAAAAAAGTCTAAAGCTTAAACTTATTCTATTACAGTCCCACAAAAAAACGTTCCACTCTTGATCTTTACGTGGGCCACTTTTTGGAACTGAAATTCTAGCAACACGCGAGCTCGTAGCCAAAGGGGGCCAGAGTGGCTCACATCCTCCTACAAAATTTTTGACCCCCTAGAAAATCTTTAACGTCAACGACTTCTGGCACAGTAAAGTTTACCGCAAGTTGGGCCTTGTTTGTTATACAACGTGAAGAATAAATGGCTTGTTTGCCAAATACTTACTTATTGACCACCATGCCGCGTTTGGTATTGTATTATACTTTGTATTCGGTGCATCCTGTTCCGCTTGATACAACAATGTACCAAATACCAGCGTTGCCATAAACAAATACGACGTTAACAACAGGAGTTCGGCGAAACTTTCTCGCAAACAAGTCGCGAATAACTGAAGATTCGTTTCGTAACGAACTAATTTCAAAATACGCAACACCCGAAACGCTCTTGATACTCGTAGAATTCGTAACACCTGTAATACAGAGTAAATCAACATTTTTAAATAAGAAAATTTGCTGATTAACCCTTTCACGCATAGAGTATACTATGAGCAACTAAATACAATAATGTACGAGCAATACACATGCTGTGAGCAGTGTTTTTAACATTTATATAACATATATGCGCAGCGCAAAATCTCCACAAGACGTGAGAACCTACTCGGGCTCGAGCGCCAAGCTTCTATAGCTGAGTGGTCATAACGCCTCCCGCCCGAGAGACTGGGGATCGAATCTTACATTGAAATTGCATCTCATATGAAATTGAAAATATTCATGTGTGAGAAAGGGTTAAATTTATTATTTTCTCAAACAATTTAATAGCCGGTTTTGTGGTTGGTG
The DNA here is from genome assembly GCA_030248215.1 of Enoplolaimus lenunculus. Taxonomy (NCBI): domain Eukaryota; kingdom Metazoa; phylum Nematoda; class Enoplea; order Enoplida; family Thoracostomopsidae; genus Enoplolaimus; species Enoplolaimus lenunculus. The sequence continues at coordinate 64,057 of JASANG010002724.1, forward strand.
TAAAGTTATAGGCGGAATTCACATTTGCTGCCCATTCTCCGTTCCCTTAACTTCACTAGATGGCAGCCCTTTAATCAGGACGAGAGGTCACCCGTGTCCGGAGTGGGTCCATCCTGAGCCGACGAGTAGGTAAACACAGCCACATCTCTACAGTTGGTTTGTCTTTTTTTAGGTTTTTAGTTGAAATTGACGAGTTGTTTAATTGAATTAATTCCTTGCATGCGGAATGCAAATTGTCGGCTACTCGGCCTGTTCTTGCCAGTTCGTTGTTTTATACTTAAGGATTGCGCCAAAAAACCTGTTTACGGAACAACCGATGTTGCACTCAGCAATTGTCTAAAGTGATTGAGGGATTTCACTGAAACCGTTTATCTCTAAAACCGATATATATACTGCAAAAACATTTTCAGTCAAATTGACTCTCTCCGAAATAGGCTCTATGGGACTACACAATCTGAGTCAAATTCGACTCTGCCAGAGTCAAATTCGACTCACTGAATCGCATGTTCGACTCTGGAGGAGTCGAATTTGACTCAGTTTGTGTAGTCCCGTACACCATACTTTGGAGAGAGCCAATTTGACTCACCATTTTATGCCGTGTAAGTAGTTAACTAAATTAACATATTAGCTATGCTGACTACGGCAGTCTGGGAATTCTCTCAATTCTCACAGAACATCGTTTTTATTAGCGTTTGGAAGCTGTGGATCGTAGTGTTTTTCCGACATGAAAAATTTAAATACAACGCTGAACAATTGATGCACTTACCAATTAATTAGCTACTAGCAAAATAGCATATTATTCATGTTAATAGTCGCAGCTGGGCTTATTATATTATTAAGTAAGGGTTATCTTGTACAAACATTTTAATAGGCTGCGCGCTTTTGTGCCATACGAAAGTCATATGTGAGCGTTTACAAGCTAACAAGTCAGCTATTATTTACTATATTAAAGATGCTTCGTTAGTCTCGGCGTTTTCTTAAATCAGGAGTATATAAGTTCAGTTCCGGGGTTGCCATTCGCGTCTTTACATAAGGGTCAGGCCCGTAGCCAGCTCACCTTGTTATGGGGCTAAAAAACTTTCAGGAGAGGCATTCAAAGGTTTTCAATGAGTTATACACAAGGTTGAAAATTTTCTAGGGGGAGCAAAATTGTTCCAGGGGGGGGCGGAGCCCCCCCCCCCCTGGTCTACGGGCCCGATAAGAGTGTGGCAGTCTGGAGTGGATGATTAAAATTTGTGGCTCTCATTGATCCGGTTCGGTCCTATGGGTACGTTGTAAGAAACCAATGGTACTGTAAGAATCATCGGAGCTTGATTTTTACACTCCGGTTCATCTCGGTGTTCAAGTATATAAGCATGGATTCTAAAAAGTTAGCAACACTCACTTCACCAGTTAGCTATGATGGTCCTTCAAAGGGTGCTCAATTAATTGGTTCGCAAACTACAAAAACTGTCACTAACTGGTGGACAGGCGTTATACTGTAGCACATGTAAAGATCAGAGACGGAACGTTTTTCTGCACGATCTACAATAGAGTAAGCTTGAACTTATACTATTTTTTGCTTAAACATATACTTACGCGTAAGCTTAACCCTTTCTCACATGAATATTTTCTATTTCCCCTGAGACCCACTTTTATGCTAGGATTCGAACTCCGGTGACTGGAGTGGGAGGTGTATACCATCACCACTCAGCTATAGGAGCTTGACACTCGAGCCCGAGGGGGCTCTCACGTCTTGTGGTGATTAAGTACTATGTATACGTGTTGCAATTGTTAAACACTGCACGATATATATTATTTAACGTATATACACTGCGCTAAGTTGCCTATAGCCAACTCAATGTGAGTAGGGGTTAAGCTCAATCTTACGCTTAGACTTAGGATTATGCTTATACCACTGCCACGGCCGTGTTCTATACATTGACCCGCATAGTTTACAATACGCTTCGCTGATTTACCTGTAAAGATACCCGCAAACGATGCGCAAAAATAGCTTCCCGATGTAACGCCAGAATGATAAGTTCAAGATAAAACGGCATAATTGCGAACAGGTCAATCACTGACAACGGTTGCTTTGCAAACGCAACTCGATCCGGTGCGGCCCATATTCGTAGCAGATATTCAACCGTAAACCACAGCGTACAAATAAAATCAATTGACCATAACGCGGTTTCTAAATCGGTTCCGGTGTCACAAGTTCTTCCGGTTGATGTGTTACTTAGTGACGACGAAGATGAACGAGTGGTTTCCAGCGACGATTCGCCGTCGAGGATTGAAATGCTGTTCGATACGTTTTTATTGGCTTGATAATACGGCGGACAGTTCGTCCAATCAGAAGGCTGTAGTGAGCCGATGATCATAACGCACGCGTTGATGACAATAAACGATACAGAAATGATGTTGAACGCCTTGAAAATCAAAAATTTTTCATGGTCGTATCTTAAAATGTGTGTATCAGCTATTAGCAGTTAGCAGGGGAGTAAACGGATAGTAAAAATAACGGAAACTGAAAACGGATATTGAAGTATAAAAGTTTCAAAAATGTTTTATTTTTTCGCCAACATAATCAAGGTGTGATAAAATCACCAGTCTTTTAAAAATTTCAAAGAAACAATGACGGATGCGTCGAAATGTTTAAAATTTTGGATGAATTTCGTAATTTTTATTTCATTTCGAACAATTGCAGCATATCTGTATCAAAAAATGCCGAGATATACGTGATTTATAAATAATTTTGAACGTAAGAATAACACAATTTCCGTTATTTCTATAACGAAAACGAAAACGGAAACGGATACCGATTTGTATTAACGGAAACGGATATCCGGTTACATCCTGGCAGTGAGCAATAGGCTTAGTATCCTTCTGCATACCGAACATGATAACCTATCTGTAATATGCCTTGACACGTAATAATGCGCGCACCATTGTAAAAAATTGTCCAGGTCTTGGTAAGAACCTATGTTATTTTAAGGAACTGTCTTACAAAGATGTTATATTTAGAACAAGTCTCTTTCCAGAGCACAAAAACAACCCAGTCATTTTGCTTCAAGCATCTCTAATGTCATTACGGCCACAGTACACGTTACATAATATCCTGACACCATAACGAAATACTGTACGAAATGACTATTGTTGTACATTTGTTTTTGCAGAAAATGCGCACAAAAACCTCAAAATTATTTCATACAAACCATGCTGCAGCGACAGTTTACTTTTTGTCAGTAGTTCCTACCACCCAGGGATTTTGTTTTATCCCCACTTCCTTGGAACACTGTGAGGAGGAAACCGGCAATGTAATTACCAGGGTGCGACCGCTTATCCGGCTCCGGTATTTTAACTAACGGGATATTTTTTCAAAAAATTTCAAAATGAAACAATCTTTCGTATTTATGCCAAATGCCATGGAACTGATTGACTTATATACCTGTAATTTTTCTAGCATACATGCGTTGTAAATACCTGCATGTGCATATGTACTTTCTCAATCTTTATTGGGAAACACAAACGCTGGAAATCCAGATAGATGACCAGTGATCGTACTCCAACTCCTTAATAAGTCTCAAACTAGCCTGACCCCCAAAACAAAAATAATAGCTTCAATCGTAAGCGGGGAATGGAGGTCACGGTTAAGAACTGAGACACGAGACCAGACCTGCCATATAAAGGTATCGGTTTCGGCCAATTTGTGGCCATCATCAGAAAAATTAAAATTTTCAAAATAAATTATTTCTAAAGCTTTTTTCGTGGTTTTTTTCTATGTTTTCATAGTTTTTTAAATGTTTTTTTGCAGAATATTTGCGCATAACTATTGCGTGACTATGAAAGTTCATAGATTGACCAAGACCAGCAAAATACCGAGACTTGCCAATACCAACACTCTCCATTCGTGATCCTAAGGCACATGTATAAATTTGGGAAAATTTGGATACGCTTAAAAGTAAACATTGTCCAAACAAATATTGCAACTATAACGCAACGCTACAAAAACGTACAATAGTGGAATAGGGCCGTTGTTAAAGGTAACTTTGTTACGGGATACCTTAGACTACGGAACGAAGAATTGTTAGCTACATTCTGATATTTGAATGCTATCTAGTATTAGAATTGAATTAACTATCCGGTTCCGGCTCCGTCCGTACATTAGATTATCCGGCTCCGACATTTTTTTGGTATCCGGTCGCACCCTGAAAAGTAGATGGTGTGTGCTGTCATCACGCTCTGGTTATGGCATTGTTTTTTGACATTTACCTTAATAACGCGGTGGGTGGACAAAGTTTCGCAACTATGTGCGCATTATTATGAGGATGACCATAACTGGTAATAGTGGCGCTGCAATCACGCCCAAAAATGGATTACTCGTCCAAAACGAAATGTTGGCTTAAGTTGTAATCCAACGCGTCTCAATGGATACCTTCAAACACTTACCAATGTTGAATTTGTCCTTGCTCCACTGCCGACAACTGCCCACGTTCGTTTGCGTAAAATATTCAACTGTTGAAGACAATGTTCACCAGTAACAACTTTGGTGATTTGAAATTTTGGCAACGGTCCAGTTCGAGTCCCAGCAAGCAAACGATCATATTCTTTGTATCGAATCAGCAACTGCTCTAAGCAATCCAGACAGCATTCGTCGCCATACCGCGGATATATTCCCCATTGAATGAGTTCGTTTTGTAATGCGTCAACGCAATTATTCGCATTATTATGAATGACTCCAGTGCGATAAAAATCAGCAATCGATGAAAATAACTGCGCTGATCGGTTGAGAAAATACGTTTCTGACTCTGCCCAATAGGCTTCACACAGTCCAGCACCAGCGACATGATCCGGATTGTGTTCGATTAACTTGGCAAGAAGCGTATCAGGATAGCGTTCTACGGACGATCGAGCAATCACAAACAGTGTTCCACCAACGTTTAGACGGACTACTGAAGCTTTCGAGAAGAAATCACTTGTCGAATCTTCGTGCTGCGCGTTTTCTGAACCATACTTATCATCTGGCAATATTATATGATTTTGATGAGGTCGAATCATTTCTGTAATCGCTGGTAACTTATCATACAACACTGAGTCTTGACCATAATTATTCGCTATCGAACACTGATCGCAGTGGTCATCTTGAGGCTGGTGGTCAACTGGAGTTTCGTCTTTGAGTTTGTTATTAATCATGGTTGATCGAGTCCTGCTAACGCTACTGTATTCCCCGTCAGGGTCATATAATGATGCAAGCATGGCTGAATTGAGTGGTACTTGTTGATATTGTTGCGGTATTTCACAAGATATCGGCACACGTTGATTGTTTTGATTATCACCGATACACTGAGGTAAAATGAGTTGTTTATGCAACGCATTCGACACGAATAATTGTTGATTGACGGCCTTGTTTTGATTGGTAACCGCTGGATCGTCACAATCAGATGTTCCGGTATGATTTGGCATTAGTTCAACCGGTAGTGAATTTTGATCGGTATAATTTGATGATACTTCCGGGTTAGTACCGGATGTCTTAGCATATAAATTTGTCGGCCATGGCAGTGGACTTTCTGAAAACGATGCTATCGTTACTATCGAGTCATTATCGAGATCAATGTGTCCATGCTGGTAGGTGCCATCGGCAGTTGACGGCGTCGCTGACGAAGACAAAGATTCAAATGAGTCAAAGTAAATTGAACTTGCACGATTGACTCCTCGAGTTCCGTTCGAAGTGGATGGATTTGTGCCACAACCACGCGCCCACGAACGAAACCTGGCGGCTCGCATTTTAAGATTTACCGGATATGCGACGTTCAAATTGACGTGAGGTCTACTGAAAATTTACGAAAATATATTTTTACGCAACAGTTTTCGAGCGCGAAAAGCTAATCATAATAAGCTTAAAATAGCAAATTGTTAAGCTAAAATGTTACAGTGTCTAAAATAGAATAACATCGTCATGCTGTAACATTAATTTAAAGACTGTAATTAATAAAGTTTTCTGTTAACCCTTTTTCACATAGCCATTTCACTGTAAATTTCAGTGAGTTGATTTTAACTCAGAATGAATTATATCACTCAATCTGAGTTAGGACTATCAGCACTCAGAGTTCTGATTCAATTCAACTCATTCTGAGTTAATCAACTCAGCCAAGATCAGCGCAACTCAGAGTGAGAATCAACTCAACTCATATCGAGTTAATGCTTAATAATATTAATTCAAAAATAACTAACTCACTAGTTGAATTGATTAATGAACTCATTACAATTTACAGTGTTTCATTTTATCTTAAACGTGTTTTCAAATTTCAACTAGGATTCGAACTTTCGGAGGTCGACTCTCTTGCGTAGGAGGCATTTATATTAATACTCAGTCATAGGAGCTTGATGCTTAAGCACAGTAGGCTTATCATGTATCTGAGATATCTTGTACTGAGCATACGTGTAATTGATATTAACTCAATTTTGTAATTTTTCACACGCGTCCATACAAAACTATAGTTTCCAGGACGTGAGTACACTGTAAAAAATGGGGAGTCAAACTGACTCTCTCGGAAATAGGCTTTTGCTGACTACACAAACTAAGTCAAATTTGTCTCCGCCAGAGTCGTACAACATCTGAGGACATTAAACAGTCCCAAGCTATCAATGGTTCAAATGATGGTCTGATACATAAACCTTGTATGAAATTAATTACTATGGCAACAAAGCCAATATATTGAAATTCAATTGTTATCTGTGTCTTTTTTAGGGTAAGGGCGTTAATTTCTATAAATAGTTTTTTCTAGTGATATTTCGGAAGATTTCAGCGTGACTGTGTTATAGCGATAAAGATAATATACAATTGGACTGTAAATTTCAGTGAATTGATTTTAACTCAGAATAAGTTGAATCACTCAGTCTTAGGACTTTCACAACTCAAAATTTTAAGTTGAAGTCTGAGAAAATATTCATGTGAGAAAGGGTTAAATCAGCTCTGTATGAGTTAATGTTTACTGTTATTAACTCAGAAATGGAATAAAATAACTAATTTTCCTTTGAATTGATTAATCAACTCATGGAAATTTTGCTAAAAAAGACCTCGAAGTTAATAATGTGGGTGCGGCGTGAATACTGACCAGGGGCGTTTAAGTGTACTACAGTGCAATAAATTTTAAATAAGCTAATGACAAATTTGTTGTTTCTGTAATCAAAAGTAGCTGGCCGATAGGGCTTAAATATTTTTCGGTAAAAGTCATACAAGGGTTTACATTAAGTTACAGACTGTAAACTGTAATGAGTTCATTAATCAGCTCAACTAGTGAGTTAGTTATTTTTGATTGAGTTGATTCTCACTCTGAGTTGCGCTGATCTTGGCTGAGTTGATTAACTCAGAATGAGTTGAATTGAATCAGAACACTGAGTTCTGCTAGTCCTAACTCAGATTGAGTGATAAAATTCCTTCTGAGTTAAAATCAACTCACTGAAATTTACAGTGCAGGCAGGGTTGAAAATTTTGAGGGGGGGGGGAGTTTTTCAAGAGCGTAGCTGAAACAGGATCTATTGTAAAATTATCAATGCAAACACCTCAAAGCATTTGAACCAAATCAACGTTTCCAGTACAGATTGCCAAAGTTTGAAAAACTTAAGCGAAAAATATGTCAAATTTGACTAAATCAATTTGTGCAGTCAGTAGCATAAATTTTGAAATTAATAGGTTTTTATACTTGTAAGACGTGTTGCTAAAACAAAATCTTATTTGTTGTAAGTGAAAATGTTCCTCAAAATATGTATGTTAGAGTGGTGCTATACTCCTACGACGCCGTTTGTCGCCGTCCTGCGCCGTCCGTCCCCGTACGGTGCCGTCATTTATTCGTGCGTCGACGTCCGTCAGCCGTGTATTGTCCTACACAAATGACACACGTATGGATACCGTATTGTGACGGATGGTCACGGACGGCGCCAGACGGCGACGGACAGCGCCGGACGGATGACGGACGGCGCCGGATGTCAACAAAAGTATACCGCAACCCTAATGCGTTCCAGCTTTAACAATTTACAATATTACGCTGCATCATGATATTTTGTACTTATTCACATAACTGATTACAACAAAATCTAAGACAATAATGTAATTTTTTCCACATGAGTGTCTTCTAAAAACCATAAATATTATTGAGTCTGAGTATATTAAGATAAACGGACGCTGTGCTGTACGTTGCGTTACGTGTTCATATACCCTTGACGTTTCATTTCCGGTACTTTCAAATAGAAAACTCGCATAAAACATAACCGAAGCTCTTGTAATGATTATATATTTTAGGAAATACAGCAGTCACGATTTTTCAAACTGTGAGGCCAATTTAAAGAACAGGAACGGAACAGTATTATAAGCATATTCCTGAGCCTAAGCGTAAGCGTAAGAATGAACATATTCCTAAGCCTAATCCTAAGAGTAAGAATGAGCATATTCCTAAGTCTAAGCCCGCGATCAGCTATAGCGAATAAAACACTCATCTTATTATAAATTCAGCAGCCTGTAAAAGGGTCTTCAAGTTTTTTAAAAAGTTTCGGGGGCTACGTCCTCCTATACCCCCTTGTACGCGCCCTTAGTTATGAATAGTTAATGTTGGAAAATAAATTTACAAAGTGTTCCGCACACGTTTTCAAATTAGTTTCAGGCAAGGAACGAATTATCGAGCCCGTAGCAAAAGATGGAACCAGGAGCCCCCTGGAAAAATTTTGGCCCCCTTAGAAAATTGTCAACCTTGCTGTTAAATCAATGAAAGCCCTTGTATGCCCCGCCTCAGAGTTTTAACCCCCCCAATCAAGGTGAGCCGGCTATTGGCCTGAGACCACTCCATATCGCAAGTCTATAAACCTGGCCGTACGCTAAGCAATGAACATATAAATATATACAAAATATGCAACTTTAGACGCTCCTGCAATGAAATTGTGCATCCAGCGGTGGTTTTAGGTTTCAGCAAATTTGCATAATTTGTACACTTTCATGCAATATTTTTATTTACCGGTCTAGATTACTAACCGATAGTCCGAGTTAATTGGATTAAACAGCGAAATTAATTCCAATCTGAATGCAATTCGGTTAACACGAAGTGTAACAAATTTTCCAAACGGTAGCATTCAGTTTCGACTGAATGCACAACTGAATACAAATTTAAAATCACAATGCTACAACGAATTAAACAGAGCAAATTGAAAGTGTCGTTGAATTCAATTACGGCAAAATCACATATTTTCATTGGTGACCAATGATATACGCCACTGTATACCATTTACACCCAATTACCCTCTTCTCACATAGAGTTGACTATGGGCAACTCAGCGCAGTGTATATACGTTAAATAATATATATCATGTAGTGTTTCACAATTGCAACACGTATACATAGTATTAAATCATCACAAGACGTGAGAGCCCCCTCGGGCTCGAGTGTCAAGCTCCTATAGCTGAGTGGTGATGGCGAATGCCTCCCGCTCCAGTCACTGGAGTTCGAGTTCGATTCCTAGCATAAATGTAGGTCTCAGATGAAATAGAAAATATTCATGTGATAAACGGTTGAAGAGCTTGCAAATGTAAATGCCTTGAACGGTTAATTTCAATATTGAGTTATGTGTACCAATAACAATAAATTCTAATAGGTGTTCAAACCGCTTAAATGTCTTATGTAAGCATTCGGAGACTCAGTTTGACTCACCATTTTTTGCAGTGCAAGAATTGTTTAATAAACTCTGAGGGAGAATATATTATTTCTGGCTATTTCTTAGTTAATAGCAGTATACATTAACTCACTTTAATTTGGTTTAATTTCGGGTTAGTTAATTAACTCAGAATGAGTTCAATCAATTCAGAATTCTAAGTTCTGAAATACCTAATTCAGAGCTCAATCGTCTAAGTGGTTTCTACTCATTCTGAGTTAAAATCAACTCACATAAATTTACAACGATAAATCTGTTCGTAAGGATGTACAGAACCAATATGATAATTTGGGCACAGCTGGTTGTCTTGGCAAAGTGATTGTGTCATTAGAAACAAAAATAGCTTAAGCTCGTTAGTATTTGCGAACGCTTATTGCCTTGAAAACTAAATTCTGCTAAATGATAAATGTTTGGCTGTACTGCCAAATCGGCAGATGGCAAAACGGGATTACATAAAATAAATTAATTCCATGCGGATTTTAAGCACCAATAAATCACTAAAAAGTGTCACAGATGAAAATCTTGCATATACCTCTGAAATAATACACTTTGCCAAACGTTTTCTAGGAAATTTGCCATTTATACACTGTTAATTCCAATGAATTGATTAACCCCTTCTCACATTGAGTTGCCAATAGGCAACTCAGCGCACTGTTTATATGTTAAATAATATATATCGCACAGTGTTTAACAATTGCAACACGTATACGTAGTACTAAATCACCACAAGACGTGAGAGCCCCCTCGGGCTCGAGTGTCAAGCACGTATAACTGAGTGGTGATGGTATACGCCTCCCACTCCAGACACTTGAGTTCGAATCCCAGCATAAAAGTAGATCTCAGGGGAAATAGAAAATATTCAAGTGAGAAAGGGTTAATCAATTGATGCTAGCGAGTTAGTTATTTCTAAGTTGATAATAGTAAACATTAGCTCACTCTGAGCTGTATCATGTTTAGTGCTGATTAGATTGAGAAGTTCAGTCAACATCGTCGTTGACTACAAATTATCACAAAAGTTCGCTTGTTGAATTAAGCAATAAATTCAATCGACTTGCAACTGCATTCACGTACGCGAATTAGATGTAATACCACGAATTTCAGTGGTGTCGTTGACTACAAATTATCACAAAAGTTCGCTTGTTGAATTAAGCAATAAATTCAATCGACTTGCAACTGCATTCACGTACGCGAATTAGATGTAATGCCACGAATTTCAGTGGTGTCGTTGACTACAAATTATCACAAAAGTTCGCTTGTTTGAATTAAGCATAAATTCAATCGACTTGCAACTGCATTCACGTACGCGAATTAGATGTAATACCACGAATTTCAGTGGTGTCGTTGACTACAAATTATCACAAAAGTTCGCTTGTTGAATTAAGCAATAAATTCAATTGACTTGCAACTGCATTCACGTACGCGAATTAGATGTAATGCCCCACGAATTTCAGTGGTGTCGTTGACTACAAATTATCACAAAGTTCGCTTGTTGAATTAAGCATAAATTAACTCGACTTGCAACTGCATTCACGTACGCGAATTAGATGTAATGCCACGAATTTCAGTGGTGTCGTTGACTACAAATTATCACAAAAGTTCGCTTGTTGAATTAAGCAATAAATTCAATCGACTTGCAACTGCATTCACGTACGCGAATTAGATGTAATACCACGAATTTTAGTGGTGGTTTGTCTGAAGCTGTGAGAGATCTTCAAAATTTGTTTCGTGACCAACCTTGCACATACATGTTGCAGCTGCAATTTTCTACTGTAAAAACTTGCACATGTGTATAAGGCTTTACATGAGTTGTCAACGATATGACAAATGGTTATTAACACCAAAACACAAGCCAGCTTAAGCTACCAGTAGGCCACTAAATATAAGAAAAGACTCGTATCCTTTAGCAAAATACTGGACGCCCATGCATAATTTGTATCACATCACACGCGAGAAAAAATTTTGTTAATACCGAATTTAGTTTTGCATGGCCGCATCCGGTACCGTACTCCTTCGGCTACGGCCGTCAACCTAATTGCGCTCAATCCATGGCCGCATCCGCCTTCGGCTACGGCCGTCAAAATAATTGCGCTCAATCCATGGCCGCATCCGCCTTCGGCTACGGCCGTCAACCTAATTGCGCTCAATCCATGGCCGCATCCGCCTTCGGCTACGGCCGTCAACCTAATTGCGCTCAATCCATGGCCGCATCCGCCTTCGGCTACGGCCGTGACTATAATTGCGCAAAATACATGGCCGCATCCTGCTTTCGGCTACGGCCGTCAAAATAATTGCGCTCAATCCATGGCCGCATCCGCCTTCGGCTACGGCCGTCAATATAATTGCGCTCAATCCATGGCCGCATCCGCCTTCGGCTACGGCCGTCAATATAATTGCGCTCAATCCATGGCCGCATCCGCCTTCGGCTACGGCCGCCTATATAATTGCGCTTGCTCCATGGCCGCATCCGCCTTCGGCTACGGCCGTCAATATAATTGCGCTCAATCCATGGCCGCATCCGCCTTCGGCTACGGCCGTCAATATAATTGCGCTCAATCCATGGCCGCATCCGCCTTCGGCTACGGCCGTCAATATAATTGCGCTCAATCCATGGCCGCATCCGCCTTCGGCTACGGCCGTCAATATAATTGCGCTCAATCCATGGCCGCATCCGCTTTCGGCTACGGCCGTCAAGATCGGTGCTTAATCCATGGCCGCATCCGCCTTCGGCTACGGCCGTCAAAATAATTGCGCTCAATCCATGGCCTGCATCCGCCTTCGGCCTACGGCCGTCAATATAATTGCGCTCAATCCATGGCCGCATCCGCCTTCGGCTACGGCCGTCAATATAATTCGCGCTCGACCCATGGCCGCATCCGCTTTCGACTACGGCCGTCAATATAATTGCGCTTGCTCCATGGCCGCATCCGCCTTCGGCTACGGCCGTCAATATAATTGCGCTCAATCCATGGCCGCATCCGCCTTCGGCTACGGCCGTCAATATAATTGCGCTCAATCCATGGCCGCATCCGCCGTCGGCTACGGCCGTCACCCTAATTGCGCTCAATCCATGGCCGCGTCCGCCTTCGGCTACGGCCGCCAACCTAATTGCGCTTGATCCATGGCCGCATCCGCCTTCGGCTACGGCCGTCAAAATAATTGCGCTCAATCCATGGCCGCATCCGCCTTCGGCTACGGCCGTCAAAATAATTGCGCTCAATCCATGGCCGCATCCGCCTTCGGCTACGGCCGTCAATATAATTGCGCTCAATCCATGGCCGCATCCGCCTTCGGCTACGGCCGTCAATATAATTGCGCTCAATCCATGGCCGCATCCGCTTTCGACTACGGCCGTCAATATAATTGCGCTTGCTCCATGGCCGCATCCGCCTTCGGCTACGGCCGTCAACAGCAATTGCGCTCGATCCATGGCCGCACCCGCCTTCGGCTACGGCCGTCAATATAATTGCGCTCAATCCATGGCCGCATCCGCTTTCGACTACGGCCGTCAATATAATTGCGCTTGCTCCATGGCCGCATCCGCCTTCGGCTACGGCCGTCAATATAATTGCGCTCAATCCATGGCCGCATCCGCCTTCGGCTACGGCCGTCAAAATAATTGCGCTCAATCCATGGCCGCATCCGCCTTCGGCTACGGCCGTCAATATAATTGCGCTCAATCCATGGCCGCATCCGCCTTCGGCTACGGCCGTCAAAATAATTGCGCTCAATCCATGGCCGCATCCGCCTTCGGCTCCGGCCGGCAAAATAATTGTGCTCAATCCATACGGCCGCATCCCCTTCGCTCCTCATTATTGCGCTCAATCCATGCTTTCGCCTTCGGCTACGGCCGTCAATATAGGATTCCTATCCCCTCCCGACTACGGCCGTCGATAATTGCGCTTGCTCCATGGCCGCATCCGCCTTCGGCTACGGCCGTCAAAATAATTGCGCTCAATCCATGGCCGCATCCGCCTTCGGCTACGGCCGTCAATATAATTGCGCTCAATCCATGGCCGCATCCGCTTTCGACTACGGCCGTCAATATAATTGCGCTTGCTCCATGGCCGCATCCGCCTTCGGCTACGGCCGTCAATATAATTGCGCTCAATCCATGGCCGCATCCGCCTTCGGCTACGGCCGCCTATATAATTGCGCTTAATCCATGGCCGCATCCGCCTTCGGCTACGGCCGTCAATATAATTGCGCTCAATCCATGGCCGCATCCGCCTTCGGCTACGGCCGTCAAAATAATTGCGCTCAATCCATGGCCGCATCCGCCTTCGGCTACCGCCGTCAATATAATTGCGCTCTCTCCATGGCCGCATCCGCCTTCGGCTACGGCCGTCAATAATAATCCGTCAATCCATGGCCGCATCCGCTTCTGGCTACGGCCGTCAAAATAATTGCGCTCAATCCATAGCCGCATCCGCCTTCGGCTACGGCCGTCAATATAATTGCGCTCAATCCACGGCGGACATCCGCCTCCGGCTACGGCCGCCAAAAGAATCCCGCGCTCAATCCATGGCCGCATCCGCCTTCGGCTACGGCCGTCGAAAATAATTGCGCTCAATCCATGGCCGCATCCGCCTTCGGCTACGGCCGTAACAGAATTGCGCTCAATCCATGGCCGCATCCGCTTTCGGCTATGGCCGTCAAAATAATTGCGCTCAATCCATGGCCGCATCCGCCTTCGGCTACGGCCGTCAATATAATTGCGCTCAATCCATGGCCGCATCCGCCTTCGGCTACGGCCGTCAAAAATAATTGCGCTCAATCCATAGCCGCATCCGCCTTCGGCTACGGCCGTCAAAATAATTGCGCTCAATCCATGGCCGCATCCGCCTTCGGCTACGGCCGTCAAAATAATTGCGCTCAATCCATGGCCGCATCCGCATTCGGCTACGGCTGTTAATATAATTGCGCCTCAATCCATGGCCGCATCCGCCTTCGGCTACGGCCGTCAATATAATTGCGCTCAATCCATGGCCGCATCCGCCTTCGGCTACGGCCGTCAATATAATTGCGCTCAATCCATGGCCGCATCCGCTTTCGGCTACGGCCGTCAAAAAATAATCCCGGCCGCTCAATCCATGGCCGCATCCGCCTTCGGCTACGGCCGTCAATATAATTGCGCTCAATCCATGGCCGCATCCGCCTTCGGCTACGGCCGTCAAAATAATTGCGCTCAATCCATGGCCGCATCCGCCTTCGGCTACGGCCGTCAAAATAATTGCGCTCAATCCATGGCCGCATCCGCCTTCGGCTACGGCCGTCAAAATAATTGCGCTCAATCCATGGCCGCATCCGCCTTCGGCTAACGGCCGTCAATATAATTGCGCTCACAATCCATGGCCGCATCCGCCTTCGGCTACGGCCGTCAATATAATTGCGCTGATCCATGGCCGCATCCGCTTTCGGCTACGGCCGTCAAAATAATTGCGCTGATTCCATGTCCGCATCCGCCTTCGGCTACGGCCGTCAATATAATTGCGCTCAATCCATGGCCGCATCCGCCTTCGGCTACGGCCGTCAAAATAATTGCGCTCAATCCATAGCCGCATCCGCCTTCGGCTACGGCCGTCAAAATAATTGCGCTCAATCCATGGCCGCATCCGCCTTCGGCTACGGCCGTCAAAATAATTGCGCTGAATCCATGGCCGCATCCGCCTTTCGCTACTGGCTGTCAAACATAATTGCGCTTGATCCATGGCCGCATCCGCCTTCGGCTACGGCCGTCAATATAATTGCGCTCAATCCATGGCCGCATCCGCTTTCGGCTACGGCCGTCAAAATAATTGCGCTCAATCCATGGCCGCATCCGCCTTCGGCTACGGCCGTCAATATAATTGCGCTCAATCCATGGCCGCTTCCGCCTTCGGCTACGGCCGTCAAAATAATTGCGCTTAATCCACTGGCCGCATCCGCCTTCGGCTACGGCCGTCAAAATAATTGCGCTCAATCCATGGCCGCATCCGCCTTCGGCTACGGCCGTCAAAATAATTGCGCTCAATCCATGGCCGCATCCGCCTTCGGCTACGGCCGTCAATATAATTGCGCTCAATCCATGGCCGCATCCGCCTTCGGCTACGGCCGTCAATATAATTGCGCTCAATCCATGGCCGCATCCGCTTTCGGCTACGGCCGTCAAAATAATTGCGCTCAATCCATGGCCCCATCCGCGTTCGGCTACGGCCGCTATATCATTATATTGCGCTTGCTCCATGGCCGCATCCGCCTTCGGCTACGGCCGTCAATATAATTGCGCTCAATCCATGGCCGCATCCGCCTTCGGCTACGGCCGACTATATAATTGCGCTCATCCTCTCCATCCCCTTCGCCGCTTAAATATTGCGCCTCCATGGCCGCATCCGCCTTCGGCTACGGCCGTCAATATAATTGCGCTCAATCCATGGCCGCATCCGCCTTCGGCTACGGCCGTCAAGTTACTTGCGCTCAATCCATGTGCGCATCCGCCTTCGGCTACGGGCGTCAATTCATTTGCGCTATATCCATGGCCGCATCCGCCTTCGGCTACGGCCGTCAATATAATTGCGCTCAATCCATGGCCGCATCCGCCTTCGGCTACGGCCGCCTATATCAGTGCGCTTACATCCTGGCCCTCCGCTTCGCTCGCCGCATGCGCTTACTCCATGGCCGCATCCGCCTTCGGCTTCGGCCGTCAATATAATTGCTCTCAATCCTTGGCCGCATCCGCCTTCGGCTTAGGCCGTCAATATAATTGCGCTCAATCCATGGCCGCATCCGCCTTCGGCTACGGCCGTCAATATAATGGCGCTCAATCCACGGCCTGGCCGCATCCGCCTTCGGCTATGGCCGTCAAGATAATTGCGCTCAATCCATGGTCGCATCCGCCTTCGGCTACGGCCGTCAATATAATTGCGCTCATTCCATGGCCGCATCCGCTTTCGGCTACGGCCGTCAATATAATTGCGCCCCTCTCATGGCCGCATCCGCCTTCGGCTACGGCCGTCAATATAATTGCGCTCAATCCATGGTCGCATCCGCTTTCGGCTACGGCCGCCAATATAATTGCGCTTACTCCATGGCCGCATCCGCCTTCGGCTACGGCCGTCGATATATTGCGCTCAATCCATGGCCGCATCCGCCTTCGCTACGGCCGTCAATATTAATTGCGCTCAATCCATGGCCGCATCCGCCTTCGGCTACGGCCGGCAATATAATTGCGCTAACTCCATGGCCGCATCCGCCTTCGGCTACGGCCGTCAATATAATCGCTCTCAATCCGCCTGCACGGGCCGCATCCGCCTTCGGCTACGGCCGTCAATATAATTGCGCTCAATCCATGGCCGCATCCGCCTTCGGCTACGGCCGCCTATATAATTGCGCTTGCTCCATGGCCGCATCCGCCTTCGGCTACGGCCGTCAATATAATTGCGCTCAATCCATGGCCGCATCCGCCTTCGGCTACGGCCGTCATTATAATTGCGCTCACTCCATGGCCGCATCCGCCTTCGGCTACGGCCGTCAATATAATTGCGCTCAATCCATGGCCGCATCCGCCTTCGGCTACGGCCGTCAACAATCGGCGCTAATCAGCCCATCCTTCGGCTATGGCGTCAACAGCAATTGCGCTCAATCCATGGCCGCATCCGCCTTCGGCTGGACGTGGGTCATATAATTGCGCTCAATCCACTGCTGCGCTCCCTCGGCTACGCCGTCAAAATAATTGCGCTTATCCGGGCGCATCCGCCTTCGGCTACGACCGTCTACATAATTGCGTTTAATCCGACAATAAACAGGCTAACAGTATTAAACCTGCTGGTTAATTTTAAATATACTTCAAACCATACACAAATTTATATGGAAAAATTTTAACCAACCTAAAATCCGACATTTAATGAGTTTACGTTTGCCAAAATAGCAAAAAAAACCCCGTTTTCTCATTTGACCGGCTTGCGGCATTGCATAAAAACTTTATTAAAATGTGTGCGTTGGGATCCGTAAATACAAACCGTCGGCACTTGGGCCTTTTAGGCAATGCTGAAACTTTTACAGTCCGTTTCTGGTTCATGGGCGTAGCCACGATTCAAATTTGAGGGTCCGGCCACTTCAGTGTTAGCGATTTTTGTGTTTTTTAAGTCTACTTGTCTGAGTAAGCATTCAGTGCTTAAATAACATAAAATTGTCATCGTCGTTGGATGGAGCTTATGCCCCCTCCCTGAATCCACCAGTATTTTTACATCCCTCTGCTGGTGTGTATGATTGAAGAATAGCGCCCAGTGTTTTGGATAAAAATCTACGCCTGTGTCAACCTCAAAGTAGACGAATGATCACTGGTTCTTTGGCCGTATTTATTTTACCAGCGTTCAGCTGACCCTAGAGTCTAGAGTGACTTACAGCAATAAAATCCAATAATCAATGCTGATATATATTCAAATATATTAGACAGAACAAAGTTTGGCGTAGCAAACACACTGTGACGGATACGGAAATTAAACATGGAAATACTGTGGGATTATATTAATAAAAACGTTTTTCGCGAGCAAGAAGCTAAACGCAATTTTAGTACTAAATCTTAATACAAATTTTTTTTGTTCTGTCACCCGTGTAGATTGGCCGGTTGTCCGAAACGTCCTACGTTCGGTGTGTCAGTAAACACCAAACCGACGAAACTGTTCGGAAAACTTTTGCAAAAAAATTGCTACGAACCATAAACACGGGTGGTTTGTTTAGTATCCGGCAACGAATTAACAAATACTATTTTAGAGCGGCGGAAAGAATAAACCTGTGCCAGTTAAGCAACATATAAACCGTTTTAATTTAAGATTTCGTTTCAAAGTTAAATTAAATTAAAAGTTTCGTTTGAAAATAAATCGCAAATACCAATATAAAAGCGAGAAAATACTGATGTGGTACGTGCTTCAAAGAAAATAATTACACAACAATGCTAAGGTGCGTTTTACCTTCTAAATTTTTATTAGATCTGCAGTGTTTGGGGTGTGTGTGCTTACACTTAGAAAAAGTAAGATGAACGGTTAAGGGTTGCGCTATGCTTGAAGTCCGGCGCCGGGTGTCACCATCCGTCACCGTACGTTTATCGTATGTCAGTGATTTGCGTACGATACCGCACTCTGGCGGACGGCGCCGTACGGGTGACTGACGGCGGGCGCCACACTTGAACAAAAAATAGCGGAACCCTTATAATTAAGTTTTACAGGGTTACCGGCCCATGTATAAAACAGGGCCGGATCGTTTCCGGAGGGGCAATAATAGGGCCAGTTTAAGCTTTTAGACTAATTTTTTTGCTTAAGCTTAGGCTTAGGCTTGAGAATAGGCTCATCCATACGCTTAGGCTTAGGCTTATGCTCAGGAATATGCTTATACTACTGCACCGGCCCTGTTATATACATCGACCAATTTACGCGACACAATTAAATGGGGGCGATGAGCTAATTTATCCTGCGAGTGATATTAAAAACAACAGTATTTGAGTGGTAATTGAATTAATTGAAGTAATTGAATTAATTGAAATGACTGCGCTCTATTGTTTTTTCACTGTATTATTATTTTTGAGAACTTCGTGAAAAATGTACCCCCTCATTCTAGAAAAAATTGTGGACAACGTTTTCATTCGTCAGACAAACATTTTAGCAAAGGCTAAGGCTTAGGTTACACATTTAGGTGGTTTATGCGGAGGCAAGCCTATTTTGGCCAATGTATCAAACAAGTATACTTTGCAGTCGTATCAGCTGGTGCCTGACTTTGGATCAGAGCGTGAGAATGAGTGTATACCAAAGCCTAAGTCTCAGCCTAAAGCAAGAAATACTCTAAAGATTAAGCTAACTGTATTGCCGGATACACGTGGATGAACGTGGGACGGGTAAGCAAAACTTTGACGCGAGTATACACGCGGAAAAATTTAAAAGCGAAAAGTTAGATTATTCATTCTTTACCTGCCTAAGATTTTCATAAAAACATGAAATCAGATAACTTAAAAAAACTAAACTCTTAAACTGTTTTTCATAGTGAAAAATCAGTAACGAGTAATCTCGACTGTAAAAATACACAACAGTATACACTGTGTGCAAAAGAAAAAATAAGTGCGAATAAAAGCGGATAACGGCAATTGAATTTTGAGCGTGTAAAGGCGAGTAAATAAACTTTGTGCAGGTCACAGTAAATTTAATAATTAATAATCAATTCAGCTCACGAGCTTTTTAGTTCTGTATAATATTTCGTAAACGTTATACATGATAATTAATTCTGATGAGTTGATTAAGTAACACAAAATGAATCAAATTAATTCAAACTTATCATTCTCTGCTCGTCCTAGCGGTCAAGACTGAGTAATTATACTCATTCTAAGTAAACCGATCAACTGGCTGAAAGATACAGGAAAACCGCGGGTAAAAAAGAAATAAATTTCCACGTGGAGGGGGCAGTACGGCTCCAAATCATTTCCCATGCACACCTATGACTCTGACCGAAAGTTGGTTTAGCCCCTGACCTTTCAACCGGCATCTTTTTCTAACCATAAGACTAACTACAAACATTTGATGGAAGGTATACATGAACAGTGTTATTTTTCCATTTCTCATAGCTAAAAATATCCCAGTCCCAAAGTTAACAAAGACCCATTGTTTCAACAATAAATTCCGGTCCAAAAATACACAGTACCGGCGCTTGCCGCTGGCTTTGGTCATATTAATTCGGTCATGGACTACACATTGATAAGAGTAAAAATTCAAACGAATATATCATGGTTTCAAAATATCAATTATATATGAAATTCAAGTATGTAATTTTCGACAAAATATCACGAGCTGAA